>VWZW01003059.1:2097197-2202197 GCA_013397115.1 Edolisoma coerulescens | reverse complement strand
TTTTATTTTTGTTGTCAGTGGTAGGGTTTTTATACACCACCAATTTCATCAGCACTTAATTGTTGGCACAGAGCCTCAGCTGCCAAATTACCTGTCTACTTGCCACGTGAAGGGCTATTATGTCGTTTGCCTTTTGAAAAAGCTGTGCCATTGCAGAGTTAAGGCTGTGTTGTTTTTTACTTCACAGAGGCACTAAACACTTCTCCATCTTGTGTTAAGTATAAACAGAAGATCAGGTTGTCCTTCAAACCACCAAGTGTGCTGGTGGGAGAGAAGGCTGCTGACAGCAGGGAGCTGCTGCCCCAGCACTGGCAAGAAGAGATTCTGAGGTAGCACAGCAGAACTGGGCAGAGTTTGTTGTAGCTACGAGAGCCACCAGCTGACCTGAAAAACAAGCAGGAATGATCCACCTGCAAGCACAGCGGGCAAGGGAAGGGCAGTGTGTAAAGTTGTTCTGTTTTCTCTAAATAGAAAGTATCATAGAGCTGAGGTCTAGGTCAATGTTCTGGCCACAAATAGCATCTGCAGTGGCTCACTGAGCTCTCACAGTAATCATACTGATCTTTCACCAGGAGCTCTGTGTGTACACTGCCTGAGATTCTACCCTCCGTACCCAAAGGGCTTTGTACAGCTGAGTGTTGCTGCCCTGCTGCAGAAGGCAGGCTCTGGGGCGGGCTGGCTGGGTAATGCAGGGAAGAGAGGACTGGCGGGATGTTCTCTCCACATCTCTCATTTTAACAGGTTCAGATGTCTCTCAGTTTCATTTTCTTTCCATCTGCTTTACCCTCAGGTTCATGACACCCTGGTGTTGCAATTTACCCGGAGCTTGTGGACAGATGAAGACTTAATGGGAATTTTATCTAAGTATATCTTCTGCTATGCAGAAGCCTGATGCAGAGCAGGGACTCCAACCATGTACTGACGTTTTGATGAATGCACTGATCACCCACTGCTTGTGCTCCAGAGATAGAAGATCTGTAGTTTATTCCTTTCTATCAGAATTAAAACTGCTTGGTTCACTAAATTTGTTGTCTCTCTGGCAAATGTGCAGCACAGCAAAGGGAGGAGCTGCTCTCCACTTACCTGACCAGAGGGCCTGGCCATGATCCCATCTCCCTGCCCTGGGTGCCCTCCTGTGGACATGAAGCCACAAAGGGGAAAGTTTGGTAAAGGCCCTGTTGTCTCCAGGACATGAAATTATATGTTCAAGACATGAATAGGATACTCATGTGCTCCTGGATCTGTTCAAATCCTGTATCTGTAGTTTCTAGAGCAGGAACACTCAAAATCTAGCTCAGATAGAGCATCTTATTTCCTGCTTTCTTTCCACTGAAGACTTTCATCCTGCTGTATTGAACTTGCCAGCAGTGTTGGGAGATGCAAAACACAGATCATCTAGAATATTGTGTCTTGTGTGAGGAGGAAAAAAACCAACATAAGCAGGTGTTATAATTTAACTGTTGGGGTGTGCAAAACTGTCAAAAGAGCCCTTTGTCCACACGCCACTGAAGATGTGAGGCTGTTGCCCACTGAACTGGTTGCCTCTGGGATGGAAAATATTTCAATACTTTGCTTTGAAAATGTGCAGATATTTTAATGTTTAACTGGGGAAGGTGCACAGTATCTGCCTTAATCAGAAAGTGCACCCACAGACAAGTCAAACATGACTTTTTTGTCTGTTTCACAATTGTGTGAGGAAACAATCACAGCAAACACCATCCACCTCTCATGCAGGAGAATCCCGCAGACCCTACAGAGGACATTTCCTACATATGCTTTTGGAATAGGACTTGCAGCAGCTTCAGCTCACGCGTGGGCCTTCCCCGGAGAACTGAATTTCAACCTTTAAGGTTAAATTTGGGTTAGCATGACACCATCTGTTACCCATTTTGCATGAGAACATGGTGCACTTGGGCCAACATTTCAAATGCTGTGTACAGTGATCCTATAGGGAGACCCATGAGAGAAGAGTGCTTCTGGGAACGACAGCAGTTTTATACTGAGTTCTTTAAAGCACATGAATAGTAGTTGCCTGAAATGTTACATCCTTGTACAAGATAAGAGTTTCTTTAAGCAGAATTCAAAATCAAACAACATGTATTACAATAAATACTGTCAGGGAACTTCAGGTCTATAAAGATAATCTGGTAAAAATTGCAGTCTAAATGAATATTGAAAGCAAAAGATTGAAAAATAGGCTTTCATTCACTATTTTTTAATAACTTACTCAATGCTAACAATAATCAGGCAAAAAAAGTATTTGGAAGTCTGAAAATTCAGAGATAGCATGGAGTGGTTAACTATGTCATCTCCATTCCTAGCCACGGGTAGCTCATAGCTGCAGTAACAGTTTCATTAAATTTCAGGTATGCCATCCATCCTGCCCTCTGCCTACCGGAGCTTTGCCACAGCTCCTCTTCCAGTCTGCTCTGGGAACTGAATGCACCCCAGTCTGGGCAGGGCCAGGGACTTTTTGGTAAATCTGGTTGAACTGCCTGCTGACATCAGGCTCAGACTTCCAGTATCTGGGAAATAGATCAATAGTTCATCTGATGGTCTCCTGGTCCCCAGCACATGTGAGACTGTATGGGCCAAGTTGCTTTGATTCTGCTATTTTGCTTCATGGCTGGGGCAGGGACAAGGTATGGGAGCTGGGTGTGGGGACAGAAGGGGGGAAGTTTGGCAGCCTCTTGACAAGTGGAGAAAGATAATTTGTTCTGGTGTGTATACAGTTATAAATTCTGATTTATCCTATGAACTTATTTCTAACTACAACCGTCAGCATAAATGAAAACTTCCCTGTTGTGTTTAAAAAACAAATCTTACCTACGTCCCTGGAAGGCAAAGCCCAGTGCTGGCACGATAGCACGCAAGACAGGTTGAACCAGTTTGGTGCAGCTGAACTTGTGAACCGGGGCTGGATCTCATCCCACTGCTTTGACGAATTGAAGGAGGGACCCACATGACTTTCCTCACCAGGCCATGTAAAAACACCCTCAAAGACAGTGTCTGGATCCTGCTTAGACCAGCGGGGGGCTGAACATGACACAGGAGCTGTTTCCAGAAGCAGTAGCCAGGTGACAAGGCAGAGAGGGAAACCTACAGCCATGTACAACAATGGGATCAGTTGGAATGACTGGAAGTCCTCCAAAAAGTCTTCAATGCCTGTATCTGAAGGGCAGGAAGGACTATGGCTTTGATGCACGGTGTTGATCTCTCCTGGTAAATCTCAGTAGAGCCGACAGGACTGCTTTGTGTGTACTTGCCTAAAATTAACTTTTCTAAATATCTGAAGAGTGTAAGTGGTGGAGAAGAGGCTGGCTCCAGGAACTGGTGCCTGCAGGTGTCTCTGTCAGGTCCTTCCTCACCATGCACCAGTCCAGTCCCACCTGCAAATAGTTTCTACTGGCCATAGCTAAGAAGTGTCTTTGCATCTGCTGTCACTAAGGCTTGTCCCAGTGCCGGGGTGGCTGGGCCATGGATGTAGATGAAGCAGTTTTACCTCATGCTCCCTCTTTGGATGGGACAGAAAGTGACTCTGACTGGAGTGACACTCAGAGGTCTGGCTTTGAGCCCTCTATAAGGGCTCATGCTGCAGAAGGCTACTTAATGTCTGCTTGCTCAAATAGAAAGCTGAAGACTTTAAAGGCCTCTCCAGCTTCCCACAGTGAAGCTGTCATTTAGGCTGTTTAGCACCAAAGATTAGATTTGCGGTGTTTTCCAATAACCTACTGCATCATCATTTACTCACATTACTAACACTCCAGCAGATTTCAATGACCTTTGCGAAAATAAAATCAGACTAGATTGACATATTTGCTTTAGAAGATGCTAATCAATATCTATTTTGTTAGCCAATATGGTTATGTCTCCTGTTATTGTGATTTATTTCGTTTTTGTTGACCAAAGGTGGTTGAATGGGTGATAACAGAACTGGAAGTGGCAAGGGTTAATAAATTCAGATGAGGTTGTCATCTTATTACCAGAGTGCAGGAAGTGAAGCACAGCCATTTAATTAACCTAGTCGCAATGAATTTTATGCAACACGCAGTTAACACTTCATCTATTAAAACCACGAAGCAGATGGTAGTGAGCAGTTTTGTCTGCCATAAATAGGGTACCAATTTAAATTACTTGCTGCACAGGATTTTATTGGATGAAATTATCTAGATATTAAATGGTGAGATATTTAATAATCTCTTTCTTTTAAGTCATGCATATATAAGACTCTTGGTTGAAAACTCAATTATTTCCATGAAATCGCCAATATGGAGAGCTTAAAAAAAAAAAAAGACCAAACCTTGATGAACTGACATTTCTTCAAACTCCAAGGCCTTCAGTCATTGTGCTAGAGAATATATACCCCATTATAAAGTTTTACCCTACTTTCTCTATCTGCGTAAGAGATTTTTATTATTCACATAAATGGATAATCCTAGATGACTATTAAAAGGCCACATTTCTCAATAGACCGGTAGTTTCTCTCTTGCTCTTGAAAAATGATTGTGATAAATATTACCAAATTCAACATTTTCCTTTTCATTTCCCACAGTTAGGAAGAGTTATGTGAGCACATGACTGCACATATGGGCAAGAGGGCTGTATATCAAAGGCACTCTGGGCAGCTTGGTGCCTGAAGCTGAGTGGCCGCTTTGCTTGCCTGTCTTTTATCCTAGGGAGGTGAACGTAAAGTTAAAAAAACCCAACCAACCAAACAAGTAAAACAAAACAGTTGTTTGATATGGCTTCACATGCACATAACAATTTAGACATTTCTGGAACTTGCCAGCTCTTGTAATTATTTCATGCACAAAATTGCTGCCCTCATATAAAATACAAGGCAGAGGAAGAAGCAAATAGGCTTTCCTAAAATCATGATTGCCTCAGGACTGTGTGAAAGCCATTTCGTGGCAGAGGAGCAAATGTTTGTTTGAAATCAGAGCAAAATCCCAGGAAGAAAAGCAAAGCCTGAGCCAGCAGAGCAAGTAGGTCGCTGCACGCCCAGGATTGTGCAGCTCCCACAGTCCTAGGCAAGGGCAGAAAATTGTCTTTCCACTCCTCCAGAGAAAACAGATCTGACCGACTTTCCTTCGGCATTCTCCTTCTGCCTGCAAAGACAGTGGCTTGTCAACAAGGCTATGCTTCTGGTGAATAGGGTTCATTAAGCCCGCAGAAAGCCAGAGGGTGTGCATTCATTTGTTTGAATGACTCTCGGAGACTCCTTTATTTGAATGACTTTTTCCTTAGAGAGGCAGAAGGCAAGTGTGTCCTTTGTCACCTCCTCTGATTGCTCTGTCCACTGAACCGCCAGCAATAGCTATCAGAAAGTCTCCAGAGATTCGAGGCGTCACAATCCATGACAAAGGACATAAATTGCTCTTTTCACAGATGACATCCCGCTTTATCTCAGTAAAACACAAATCTATGTTCAATGCCTGAAGAAGTCCTGGAGCATTACTCCACTGGAGCAAGGCTTCATGGAAATATGACTAAATCAGAGGTGATCCTTACACAATCATCCAGGGAGATTTTTTTTCATTTTCTATGCTATTGACCTCCAGGGGAATTCAACTATTTACTGGTACCAGCCCCACCCTACTTAAGCAAACTGCCACAGTCCTTTTTCAGCCCATCATATCAGGAAGGAAGGACTTCATTTGTTATTGAATGTACTGGCACAGGTTTGGCTTGGCTGTAGCAAAAACTAGTTATGTATGATCCCAGGTGTAAGTAACATGCAAAAGAGACCAAGAATAAACTTTCTGAGGCACAGTAAAACCATAAGAAAAATGAAGGCTTTCCGTGGTGGGCACAAGTGATTAGCAGGCAATGTTACCTGCCCTCTGGGGAAGGGCATGCAGAGGTCCCAGCACCAGCCCCTCCGCACAAGGAGCTGTGGGGCACTTGACAACTCTTTATTCCTTCATGTGTGGTTTGTGACCAAGGCTTAGGGACTTCTTGAGGAGGTAGGCAGATCTAGAGACCATCCCATCACTTCTGGGAGAGGGACAATCACATTACCTTTGGGCAGCCACACTCACCTCCAGGCTGCCACAGATTGCCACAGCACTGGGACACAATGCCTAAAAGGTGGGAAGGAGAGGATTGAGGAGCAGAACACGGCTTTTGTTCAAGAGCACAATGAAATCAACTTTGACCAGTTCAAAACTAAATTTTATCTGGTTTCCGTTCAAACATATTATGAGTTAATTGCTTCCCAGCAATTGCTGCTGAAGAGAAATGGACAGACAGCCAGGAGGAGAAGACGACGCCCTAAGTCACAGGAGCTGCCACTGCTGCGAGGGGGATGTCTGCCCTTTTTCATTCACTCAGGAAAAAAAAAAAGGGCATGTTAACACCCCAAATTTCAGAGCAGCAGCTTTTAAGTTTCTGTGATTTTCTGTCACTCCATGAATACCAAAGCACGTCAATATCCACAGCCTAGCAGTTTCTCCCCTTTCATTAAGCATCATTAACAGATTTTCCTATGACAATAAATAATGAAACACTATAAAACAGTTTAAAATATTGATTGGACATTGATTGGATATTGATTGGATATTGGTATTGATTGGATATTGATGCTTTTGTTCAGATAGATCAATATTACAGGTCAGTCTGAGATGCTGAAGCATTTCAAGGCAAATGACCAGCCTGGGCCAACTCAAGAGGCCAAAGTCAAGCCCAGAAAGAAACTCTGCCTCCTAACTGCCAAGTCAGTGCTTTATCAACAAAGCGCATTGCTCTTTAGTATATTCATTTATAATGCAGATTAGGTGGATGAGAGGAAAATTTAATCATTTAGAATGACTAATAACTATGCTAATGTGTTCAGATAAAATAAGCATTCACATATGCTGAAAAGCCTTTATAGTGTAATAAACTTCTGTTATCTTTTGAGGCATGCAGTACTTTGATTTTCATATACCAACTCCTTTTTATTTCAAATGCAATAAAAAAAAAGGTTTTTTAAAAAGATTGCAAAGCTCGAGACTCCTGAATCTCATTTCAATAGTGCTTATGTGAAGTGCTGACAAACTTCTCCAAACAGTG
Source organism: Edolisoma coerulescens (assembly GCA_013397115.1). NCBI lineage: Eukaryota > Metazoa > Chordata > Aves > Passeriformes > Campephagidae > Edolisoma > Edolisoma coerulescens. Next base: position 2,195,144 of record VWZW01003059.1, on the reverse strand, counting down.
GGCTCAGGGCGTTGGGGTTTCTTGGCTGGTTGGGGTTTTTCCTCCCTGACAAAGTATGTCAAACTAATTTGAAGATTTGCACTTCAGAGATGGCAAAGAGCTTAGAGGGCATTGATTTGAATGAGTCTGAAACTTTGTGTGTACAGAAACACTAATCCCCTTGGAAGTTACTTTTATTTTCCTGCATATGAACAAACACACATTTTGGTCCCCTGTCTAAGTTTCTGTTGTTCTTCCTCATAACACAGACACATTTATAAAACATTTTAGCAAGTTTTAAATCAGACCTGGTTGCGAATCACATGTCAGTCTCTGGCACCACGTGTGACACTCAGAGCCTTTCCTCTCGCTGCAGTTTCTTGGCTACATCCTTCCCACTGCATCCCCAGACCCCACAGCTGCAGCTGCCAAGGTGCAGGTCAGGCTGGATGTTTTAGGAAGCAGACCTCTTTTGCCTGAAAACATCTCCAAGTGATGTTGCAGCTGGTACAGGAGGTCAGCCTCGGAGCCTAGCAGGCTGCTCCACCATGGCATGGCCTTTCCGGCCTTGGGGAAAAACATGATGCTGTTCTTTACTCCTGCACTGCACCATGTTATGGTTCTCCTGTATGGGGAGCACTTCAAAAGCCGAAAAGTAAGTAAGTGAGAAATCATGGGAGAAAATAATCTCAGAGTGATACAAAACCAAAAAGAAACAAACATTCACTATTAATTTTAACCTGCACTGATAATAATTAAAGTAAGTTTGGAGAAAATCAACTGCCTTTTAAGAAAAAGAAAATATAGCAAACACAGTAATATTATTTGTTTAGTCATCTTCCCTTGAGAAGAATGAAATATCAAAATAACTTGTCTATAAAAGGAAATAATTACCTGGCAGAAGGCAATAAATGACCACATATTAAAAACATTATCAAGAACAATAGAAAGTCTTGGGGCCTGGTTTTCCCTTACAATAGGACAACGAAGAATAACTAAAATAAAAAAAACATAAAGCAATGGTGTCTCATTCTGGATGAAAGCACAATCCTCACCAAAAGCATTAAAACAAGGAATGTGCCCTAAAATAGGAAATGGGGCCTCTCTACCCAGCTGACTTCTGTGAATGAGTGCAGAGTGCTCTATAAAAGGATGGCTGCCAGCATGGGGAAGGCAAATGCTGTGGAGGGCATCATCAGGGAAAAATTAGCAGATGAGTCTACTGAAGCTGAGGTAGAAAATAGAAGGGAGGCTGACTAGGAAAATGCGGATCTTAGACAGTTTGTCAGGCAAAATTGCCTACCTGTTCCCATCTCCGTGGAGATGCATGGATTATATTTGGTACTTGAGATTTTGTCATTCGCACTCCACTGAGTATTTGCCTGTGAGAACCTGTATTTATATCGCAAGGTTAATTAGTCATGCTGGAAACCAGTGCTGCAGAATGGACAGGAAGGGACGGACATACCCAAGTCTTTAAATACTCACTGCCGGTGTTTTCTAAGCTAACTCTAAAATTCAGCTTCCAATGGCTGTATTCTTTATGCAGAAGAGCTATGGAAAAGAAAGGGTGATGGGGGAATTTGCAGTATTTAACATTTCCCCGCAATCATGAAAATAGCCAGGAGGACAAACAGCACTGGCAGGCAGAGGCAAAGCTGCCACAGGAGCTGGGTGTGCGGGAGCAGTCCCGGCACGCCACGCTGGGTGCCTCGGGTGGTGAGGAGCTTTACACAGACAACTGGGTTACATTCCTCATCCTGGCACAGGCTGAACCACTGTAGATAACAGTCCTCATCTGCTTTTTTCAGCTCCTTAGCAGAAATGTCATAGATAAGTGCAGGGTGTGAGTATTTAGGAGGAATATTTCCTTATCTTTTAATTAAGAATGTTACAGAGGTGGGTTGTTTGGGGGGTTTTTTGCAAGATAGGTAGAGTAGTAGATTTTTCCAGTCTAACCTTTTATAGGCCAGGCATGTGATATGTGGTAAGAGCCATGAGAGGCATTTAAATTATCTCTTTTGAGACCTTTTCATGCTTATTTTAGTTTCAATAGAAGTGGGTCTGTTCCGTATGTCCTGATTCACTACAGGATGCTTTTCTTGTCGGAGGAGTGGCTCTGTTTGATCAAGATGGTACTGACCTCATTTGTGAAATCAAGTATCAACTCAGTGTATGGGGAAGTGTCTTCCTAGCACAGCTTCTCACAAAAAAATTTTTAAAAGAGTAGCTTAATACAGGCTCTATTAAGAGTAAGCCAGGGGGGAAAAAGAACAAACCTTACGTAATGTCCTATCACACAGACATTTAATTTTCCATTCACCTGATAAAAATTTTAACCAGAAAAAGCTCTCATCTGAAATAAGAGCACTATGGTATTTTTAACAGTCTTAGTATTCTGTTGACATGAGAATATAAGATGCTGAAATCATAATAGTAAGATTGGATAGCTCTTGGTTTTATTTCTGTGAGTGAGAAAAATTGTCTGTTATTAACATCTGCATGTTATTATGCCCTATTCACAGACAGGGGAGCCAAGGGAGAATTTTTGCTTCAGCACAACTGGCCAGACATTATCAAGGTGTCTACACTATGTGAACAATTCAGCCCTCCTTTATTTTAACAGCTGGAATGTTCACAAAGCTATGACCTGAATGATAAAAAGAAAAAAAAAAAGTGAAAGATATATCTGAGGTGTCCTTAATAAAGAGCTGTAAAAATATTGGCTGACTACAGCCTATGACTATATTTAGATATATATTTCCCTGAAGAATGCAATCACCACGGTAAAATATTAACAGTTGGTTTATGGCGTTGACGTTTCCTATTTATTTCCTCATTCATGTGCATGTGGAATAGGACAAATAAGCAGTTGGGAGAAGAGAGTTGGGGATAGGCTGAGGAGGGGGCTATGTGTCCAGGTAGATTCCAGGGTAGTGGCTCAGCAAGAGGGTATAAGACACTCTCCCCACCCAGGGAAACTTTGGGAGAAGTGAATTACCCCCTGTGGCCCAAGGTTGTCCTGCTTGGGCAGTACAGACACACACAGATTAAACTGAATCTTTACCCTGGGCTTTTTCACCTGGAAAAATTCCAGCAGCAGCCAACTGGCACTTGCCTGAGAAAGCGCTTCTGAGGGCCGCACCGACCGGCGGCCCCTCACGCCCAGGCCTGCTGCTGGGGGACAGCACGTGCACCTCCAGCGCCTGAAAGGAAATCAGCCCCTGGAAAAAGCACAGCACAACTTCAGCCAGCGTGCAGCCATCAGCAAAACGTGCCAGGGCGGGCACATTTGAGCAGCACAGCAGCGTTGGCAGCCGTGGGCTGGGGGCTTCTGCTGCCGCCCCTGCCAGCGCCAGGCCCCGGCGCAGCCCAGCACACACGGGCCCGGGTGGCACGGCCTCACGATCCGGAAAAACATCCCAGGGAACGGCTTTCTGGCACGGATGGGTAGACTCTGTCTAGCCTGCAGCAATGAACATGGATGGGAGTTAGCTGGTAGGAAAAAGTGAGCAGCAGAATTTTTTGGATCAGCAGCTGGAAACAGAGAGGCCACATGGGCTGTTTCTCAGCTTTAGCATCCTATCCGAACTCTGCTTTTAAACAGGGAAAGTACAAAACATGCCTAAAATCTGACAAATGGTGCAGAAGACTTCCCAGATAAAGTACCTGCAGGAGATCTTTGTAGAGTCATCCACTCTTATGCTTTGGGAGGCTGTGAGTGGGGCTAGGGTGTATTTCACATGGTACAGCACTGCATAGACAGTAAAGATTAAGGGCATTTACATTCTTGTGCAAAGCATCCAGGTTTGACCATTGTTAGAGACAATATAACATTCCCTGCTACAGATGGATCCATGGCACACTCTGGTATGGCAACTTCTGTTGCAGTGAATTTCCAGAAATATGGGGAGTTGCATTAATACTGGAGCTGTGGCAGCAATAGCCACGGCAATAGCTCCTCAGAGTTGCTTGTCCCAGCTGTTAAAGAGAGGGATTCTTTCTGCCTTGTTTTTCTGTTGGTGTTTATAAATGCAGGAGATGCACATGATTAAAGTGTCTAGATCTAGAAATCATATTTTAATCTCCGGGTGTGTGTCAGAGAGAGACAGGCAGAATAGATTAGTTTCTGAATTAGTGCTTGTAACAGTTCTACAAACAGACAAATTCGTAGTCAAAAGGACAGTATCAACATTTAATTTAAAAGCCTCTTTAAGGAGTTTCATTGCCATATGTTGAAAATCTAATCTTTAAAAGAGACAATATCTAAAAGTTTGGCTTACTTCTCAAATGTGTCAATTGGTATTTTCCTTAATTTGACCTATTTATCTTAAAACATTTATAATCTGTTAGGGGGATGTTCATAGCTAAATGTCCAATTTGGTTTGTTTGTTTTTTAAATCTGCCGTTCTGTTGCCAAGAAATTAAAGAAACAGATGCCACTCCTTTTTGAGGGGCTCCATTAAATACAATGTCTTACCCACCATCTGCTGGATCTGCAGCAGCAATTAACAGCTACACACTATTCCCAGAGCAGAGATGACAGCAATTGATGGTGCTGGGATCCTGGCAATTTCTCCTTCCTGCTCTTCACCCTCTCTCTTCCAAATACCTATAATGCAGTATTTCTGCATAAAGGACTAGGTCTGCTCAGAAAAAAAAAGGAATGAGGGATTCCTTTTTCTTCAAACTGTTGTGGATGAAAGTCCTCCCCAGGCATTACACTTTTTAAACAAAGAGCATATTCAACAATAACAACTGAGCCAATACACGTCTGCAAAGGCTGCATGAGCAAAGTTTGTCTGACATCTTTTGGAACAGGTCTCCTCTGCAACAATGTGCAGCTGTTCTGAGGAGCCAGGGGCCAGGGCTGCACACAGGCTTTTCCCTTCTGCACCACTGGTTCAATCTCACCTGAGTGGGAAGCTGTTGAAAATTCCTACCTCTGTTTGATATGGGAATACCCGGGGAGACTCTGCCTAGTGAGCAGCCATGAATCATGAGCACTGGATGTGATTCATGTCCATTGTCTGACAGCCAGGTAACTGGCTTTGTACCAGTAAACCCTCTTGGAGATTGGGTCTTTTATTGGCAAGTGGCAGTCTTAGTCACAGGATAACATGGAGAGTTTGGATTCCCTTTACTGACTGGGGTGTCAGCCTTCAGCATCCAGTCCTTTCTTTCAGCTGAGCAGATTGATTAGTAGCCAAGCCCAGTTGTGCCAGGGGGAGCTTAAATTGGTCATTAGGAAAATTTTCTACACCAGAATGGTTGTCAAACACTGGAACAGGCTGCCCAGGGAAGTGATAAGAGTCACCATCCCTGGAAGTATTTAAAAGACCTGTAAATGTGGCACCTAGGGACATGGTTTAGTGGTGGACTTGGCTGTGCTGGGATAAGGGTTGGACTTGATGTTAAAGGTGTTTTCCAACCTAAACAATTCTATGATTCTATGATTACTTACCTTGGAACAGAAGAGCTTCCCTGGCCTTTTCTTCAGTGTTTGTGGTGATGGCACTGTGGTTTTTCTTGTACTACTGGGCCTGGACATTAGTTATGCCCTCCCTGGCTTCAGGGGGATTCTCAGGGCACCAGAGAATGCACTAGAATGCATTTTAAAAAATCTGTGTGTTCGAGGCTCCAGGTTTTTAATCAATGCAGAAAGTCCACATGCAAATAGACTAGCCTGCCTACTCCCTTAGCTTCTGGCACATATTCTCATGACTTTACAGAGTCAAGATCTTCCTTAAAAGACAACAAGCTTCCTCCAAAAGGTATATTTGTACAGTATTATCTGAGAGAAATTCTAGATGCTGCAACAGTGTATAGCTTTATTTTCAACAAGTTATTTGCATTGCTGTAATGGCAGAAGAATTTCTGTGCCTCTGTCTGTCAGGCTCATAGCCTGTCCTCAGCAGAACTGGTTTCTTCAATGAGGCATGAAGAAAATAAAGGAACATCAGGGTTTAACATTTCAGATGCTCAGCTTTACCACAGTGTCAGGATAGACAGGTGTGCATTATTTTGGAAATTAAAATTTCCATCCTGATAATAAATCTGTATAGCAATTATCTTTATTGCCCTGTATGGTGACCGCCTGTAAAGGCAGTCTGAATTTAGAAAAGGCCTCTCATAAATCAGGTGAGATTTAAAATCTTCCAAGAGTTTGTAAATCTGCCCAGGATTTAGGGATTAATTGAAGAGCAGACAGCTTAATACATTAACCTTTCACCTCTGCAGTCCTGGGCTCAAAAGCTGACTTAGGTCAAGAAATAAAAAAATAGATTGGTGATTTTGTCCTAGTCCTTATGAGTGCTGGGGTTCAGGACAGCCCAGTTAGCACTGCCTGCAGTGCCCTGTTCTGTCAGCAAGGGTTTGCTTTGGGGTTTGCATGTGTCTTGTCTGCTGCTGTCACTCCATTATGAGGTTACTAACTTAAGTGTAAAGTCAGGGGCCCGAGGAAAACTGTTAGTAGGCTATGGTGGCTGTAAAAAAAAGGTCAGGAAGCATCAAGGACAGCCCTAAGTAGTTTGTTTGCTAAAATTGAGCCAGCTCATTGAAGGGACTGCAGGGATGCTGCAACAGGCAAGGACGGGAGGGAAGATCCCCATCAGCCCTTCTGCAGCCCTGCCCAGCCGGGTGAACGCTCACACTCATTGTCACTCCCCACACTCCCACCCCCGTACTGCCTGTGCCCTTCTTGCCAAGAAAGCAACTTTACAGGGATGCAGTAAGAGAAGCTGGGGTCAGGAGCCCTTCCTTAATTTCTTTGTCTGTGTCTGAACACAATAAAATTCAGCAGCATGCAGCAACATGGACCATCCTTCTCCCAGTTTCCTTTGTCTTGTGGACACTGGGGACACTGCAGAGGTTCTGGATGTACCCTCAGCTATGTGATAACAGGGTGTTCTGTCACTTGGCAGTGACCCTCAGCAGCCTGTCCTTGCTGACTGGGAGCCAAAGTCTGCTTTACAGATATGGTCCAATGCTGAAGGTGAAAGTGTAGCCAGGATCCATAAAGGTAGTGCAGTAACCCCTCTGTGAGTGGCCAGTGGTGGTTGAGCCTTGTCCATGGCCCCAGCTTGTAAGCTGTACATTCCCTGTGGTTTAGCACTGACCATTGCAGAGCACAGTGTGATCTGCACCTGTGTCAAGTCTGGGGAGAGGGATTGAGCAATGCCAGTGTCAGCAGCAGACATCTCTCTGGGGAGGTAGCACGCACTGAGTCTCTATTAAATAGCACCGGATTGGGAAATCACTTGGTGTGACCATCCCTCTCTGTCGGTGTACAAGTGTACCCACAGATTTATGTTCCTCACAACCTTCAGACCACCCTTGAGAAATATCCACGCAAAAATAAAAATTGCCCATGACCCCTGTCTTTGACTTTTTGACCTCTCCCTTTCTCCACAAATACCCTGTCTGCTTGGGATTTGCCAGCTGACTGATGAGATTGGGTCTGATCTCTGCTCTGAGAGGACATTTGAAAATAATGTGACTTTCTGGAGCTCACAAACCCACACACATAATCTACATTTCCAGAGTGGGGTTGATTTTTTTGGTCTGCTTGGAACAAAAGTCATCCTGGGGGTTTTTAACCTTACAAAAATGCATTCGTCACTGATGCAGGTCAGAGGTGAGATAGAAAACACACTGTGAAATCCAGTGATAGAAACTGTAATCATCTGGGATCTTTTCACTTGTTCCAGCTGGTTCAAAAGCACTTGGAACGTATCAACAAGGCTTACATGACTGAAAACAAACCTTTGCCAGCAGCAGAACCAGACTGACAGAAACAGGACAATAGTTTTTTCATGCCACAAAAATGTTACTAAGCAGCATACAGTTTCATGTGTGTTTCCACTTTGCCCCTCCTGACTGAATTATTAAATATTATTTACTAAAAAACATTATAGTTCACTTTTTAAGCGAATTAATATGATTAAAGGGTTGGTTGAGAAGTGATGATTGAAGTTCCAACTATTAAAATGCACATCAGTGTGCAGGGAAAATAAAAAGGCACTGAAATTCTTTTCAAACCCAAGCACCAGGTGCATTAATTACATTTCATTGCATGTTGGTTTATTACTGCGGTCACTTGTGCCTTATGATCTGCATTAACACCTGCGTTCTATGGATATCTTGGTATTTCACTAAACAAGATGAATATTGGCCAGATGGTGACTCCAGTAGGAAGCATTTCACATAGATTTTCCTGCTCTGCACAGTTGCCTGTAAAGGAATCCTGAATGTCATGCTACAGCAAAGCAAACCCAAATCATACAGAGATCATTTTGAGATCAACTGCCTTGACAGCATATGTAGAAAGGATCAAATGACAGGCAAATCAAGGCCTTGTAACATGGATCTTGCTAATAAATCTGACGTGTAGCACAACAGCATTTTTTGTACCAGCATTTCACCCCATGGGGTGACCGTGCCCTGTGTAGAAACATAATTCCACAGAAAACTGGGTCAGCTCAGGTCTGAAACACTTAACACAGATGACTCAGTGGTTTTTTTTGTGTTTTGTTTTTTCTCCAGGTTGCACACACGACCTTTCTTCTATAGTGCAGGTTAGTTAATGTACAACAGGCATCCAGCCCCCGGGAAGTGCCACGATGAGGAGTCAGGACAAGAACCCCACCACGCCTGGCACCTTGGCCTTTGACCAAAGTGGGGAGCACTTCAGGAGAGGTGGGAGGGACACAGACCTCACTGTGCCTCTTACTGGCACTGTCTGGCTCTTATCCAACACATCAGAAGTTACTTGCTGACCTGCACCAGAAATAAACAACAGATCTCAGATTTCATGCTGGCATGGTATTACACTGTTAAAATCTTGGTCAAACCTTCTAAACTTGCAATTAACACCTACCTCAAACCCACCTCGCTTAGAACACACAGCATCATTCCAGGGCATTATCCAGTACTGTCTGTGAGCTTTGCTGTTGCTGCCGGATGTGTGGAAGGTTTTGTCTGTGTGAGCAAGATTTTTTATTGGGGACATCCATGTTCATGGCTTCTTTTAGTTGTCCTTCACTTGCAGATGTCAGTCAAGGACTATGTGACTGCAGCAACCGATATGTCAATACAAATTGACACACAATCAGAAGCATTGAGTTTTCATGGTCTCTGTGGTCTTGTAGTGCAATTTTCTCCCCCCTGGGTATGCTAGGAGGAGCTCAGGGGGTACACCCAGTTTTTGCCAGCTCCCTCCTCTGCCCACTCTGCCAGGACCAAGCTGTACCACTGGCCTGCACCAGAAGCCTTTCTTCTTCTGGGGGGCTGGCAGACACCTTTTCCTACCTTAGAGCAGGTAAAGATGGGATGCTCCGGGTGTGCTCCTTGCAGAGTGTGGTCCCTGGGCTGTTTCTGCTGTAGCTCTGAGAGAGGCTGAGCAGACATGAAGGAACTAAAGGGAGAAAATGCAGCAGAATAGCTGGCAGACTGGGGCACAGAGAGGGCACATAGTGTTGGGAATGGGGGCTTGCCCTGGCAGCAGAACAGTGCAATACCCAATACCAGGCTTTCTGAGCACTGTCCTTGATGAAGTGGGTATGGGCACAAAAAAGCCCCCTAAAATGAACATAGTCACCAAGTCAACACTGTGATGTGTACAAAGGAAGGCAGAAAGTGAAGCACAGGGCTGGCCAGCCACTGAGCTCAGCCCTGTGCTCAGCACAGGTGCAGAGCACCCGCCAACCCAGACAGGAGCTGAGCCCAACCAGCCTGGCACCAGCTGCAGGTGGCCAGCTCCTCACCCTGCTGGTGTGCAGGGATGACCCTAGAGCTGGCAGATGCTATCCCCTCTGACAGGTGAGTTCCTTGGGCTGATGACCCCGTTGTTCCTCACACAGGCACACAGCACCGGATCCAATCTATGAAAACAAGAAGCCAAAAAAGCACGAACTAACACTCCCACCTTTCTCCTAGGCATGCTTCCCCCAAGATGCTGTTTAAAGAAGACCAATATCTCACTCTTAAGAAGTGGAGGCAAATCCTATTATAAGTTGAGATTAACCGTCAGTCAGATAACTCACCAGTGCAGAGATCAAATATAAAAGATGAATGTTCTGTGTCATCTGTTTAGCAACCTTAAATTAGCTCACACAGGCGGATGGTGCTGGCCAAATGGCAGAACATGTGCTGCAAATGGAAATCAGAGTCAAAGCAGAATCCTGTGGGATACCCCCAGCAATTTTAAAGCAGCTATCTTATTACCTAAGCAATTTTCAGGGACAAGCAGAATTCAGATGCAGCCGACAACACTCTCTGGTCCAACCTTGGTGAAACTACTTCATTATTATTTCAGTAGTGCCTGGAGAGCTCTATCTGCTGCTCCAGTTTCTCTGCAAAACCCCTTCCAACAACCCACAATAAAAGACATCCCTGTGAGGACAGGCTTACAGTTTAATTTAAGACAAGGAACAGCAAGTGAAAGTAACAAACAACCAGAGAGACTAGAAGGGAGAGGGTTGATGGAAATGGTGGAAAGCTCTTGTCCCTGGAGTCCCTGTATGTGTACACACACATACTAGATACAGATTAATGTGTGCACAGATATTTCAGAAGCCCCTTAACCTGAATATAAGACATCCAGAAATAATTTATAAAAGAAATTCACACAGGGGGTGGAGGGCTGGAGGATGGGAGAGACATGCCTTGCTCTTTGCTGAGGATGCAACGTACACAGGTGGGTTTGACTTGGCTTTTTTCATACCATGAGAAGCTTTGGAGTCCATAGGTAACAGTCACATACCTGACTGGACTCAATGATCTTAAAGGTCTTGTCCAACCTAGACAATTCTATGATTGTATGATTGAAATCTCTCTTGTTTTTCTGTCGCTGTTGAGCCAGGGACGGTGAGAGAAGAAACACGCGAAGTCCAAGTCTCAGGGATGAAAGGAAGGAAGTTTAATAATTTTCCAAAGGCTTTTATATGTTAGCTCGCAAAAGTGTGTTAAATGGCATAAGGTAATTGGCCCTTTGGCCATCCACCCTTTGAGGGGATTGGTCAAATTCTAAGACACCCATTTCTAAGTATTTTCTAGTTAGAACCATAACAGTATCTGCAAAACAACCCGCAAGTGCAAGAAGTTTACAAAACCGTAACATAGTTTGAGATAGTTTGCATGGGAAAGACAGAAGTCTCACAAAATGCTGCAGAGAGCTGAAGAAATCCCCTGCTGAAGCCTTTTCAGTATCTATGTTTCTCAGTGTAAGGAGCACATACATTTGACCTCACAGCCTTGGCCTGGGAAGCAGGAGAAATAGGAGGACTGTGCAAAGTGGCCTTGACATAAAGTTTGGGGGATTGTCTTACAGCCATGTGCTCTTTGCTATCTGGGACATGACTGCAGTCAAGCTGGAAAGCAAACAAATTCAGCAAAATTCACCTCAAAGGGATCTGTTTGTTTGTATGTTGTTTAAATATTTCATGTTTCTTCTAAGCCTTGCTGTACAGCTACTGCATGGCCTTACTTCTTGCAGAGCCCGCAGACACTTCCCAGCTTCAGCAAGCCGTGTGGGTGAGGAGGTTCAGCCTGGCAAACCCACAGGGAAATCAGCATGTCTTGAACTTCTCCTAGGGGGTAGTGGGTGGGTTTAGGCCAGTTTTTCCTTTTTCCTAGGGGAAACTAGGTGTGCTTAGTCCATCTTTCATCTTCCTACCACCTGGCATCACATTACAGTAGGAAACAGATTGTTCAGGCACACATAATGCAAGAAGGATTCTCTAAAAGTGAAAAACAATTTGCAGAGATACTCATGGCAGCAGGATGCTTTGAAAATTTCCAGGTTTGTGTTTGCTCAGGGCTCAGGAATTATCAGAGGAGGCACAGTAACGCCACTGAAGTGCAAACAGTTGTGAACGTGACTGTTGGAATCAAAACCCAGTGCTTGTTTGGAAGTGGCATCTTAAGAAGCAAAAAAATAGTTTTGAAGAGGTCACTTCCAGAAAGAATAATAAAAATTCCTCTGTGTCAACAGCAGCGTGTGCATTGCTCTCAGATGAGGAGATTCCTCCTTTTCTCCCAGCCCCTAGGAGCACAATGTGCAGGAGTGTCTCCTGAAACCCTGACAATGTGCAATAAAAATTCACTTTGAAAAAAGAGCATCTCTGGTGATGTCTACAGGCTTTTGACTTTGCTCTTGCCTTCAAACACCACTCGTGATGCTGAGCGCACATTCTCTTGGCCTATTTGTTCCTGGCAAACAAAGAGCAAATTCCCCTGGGTACAGCAATCCATTTTTAACACTCTGTAATTATTTAGAAAAGCGTTTTGATAGGAGAAATGAAAAACTGGGGCATTTCAGGTTCAGGAGAAAATTCTTGGAGCATTATGTGAAACAGGGACTTGGAGTCTCTTTATTTATGGCACTACCTCCAAAAAAACGTCCACCTTTTCTGCTGTGGCATTTGAATTTATTTGCAATTCATTGAACAGCCCTGTCTGCCTCTCATCACCAAGTGCAGAAGGCACAAAACCCCTGAGGGTCTGCTCCAAAATGGTGAGGGAAGGGAGAACACAAGGACTTTGCTACGGGAGCATTGCTGGCGGGGCAGGTGCGAAAAACTGTCCCTTTATGAGCTATTGTCTCATTCTGTCCTCTCAGAATCTATGGGACTTCATATGTTAATGTACCCTTTTTGGAAACCCTCTGATGGAAGACATTGCAGCAGGAAATGTCGGAGTCCTTAGCAGGAGACTTGAGTGCTGTGAGTTATATGGCCCAAAGGCACACAGGCTTGTCACAGGCAAGGGACTGTGTCTCCGGCCATCCTCTGGCCAGCTGAGAACGTCAGGGATGAAATCTAGAAGCTAAATGTCAATTCAATTTTCCCACAAGGGCATATTTTTCTTTAAAGAAAGCACGGGTAGGAAACCGCTGGGATCAAGGCTGTGCACTGGGTGCACAGGAGCCTGTGCACGCACTGCCTGCCATCTTCAAAACGGGTCATCCCCTCTTCTTTTTCATCTTCCAGTGTTAGTGTTCATCGTCTGTGACACTGCTTTGTTCCTGTCTGTAGAGCTGAGCCACTGGGACTGGGACGGTGACTAGTAGGTGTGGGGGTGGGGGGCTTTGTGCTGCAGAGGGAGGTGTGGGAAGGATGTGAATGTGAGCAATGAAAAAAAACCAGAAATGAAAGTGTTACAGCTCTGTTGTCCTCAAAAGACCCATTTTCTTTCAGGGAGGCTGTAAAAGAGAAATAAAGGGGGAAAAGCCCCAAACTCAGTATATGCACTGCCATCTCCTGGTGGACAGAGAGCCCTGTCCCGCCCTGCCCTGCTGGCTGCCCTTGCGTTACAGCGTCTTCAGTCACTGCAGAAAAAATGGCATTGTCAGGAAAAGGCCCTGTATGTATTTTGCTAGTGTCCTGCATGCTAAAAGCGGAAAAGCATCAGGCCAGACGGGGTTTGCTGAAACCAAGGACAAAGTCCCCCATCGTGTTGTGGGAGTTGGGTCCATCCCAATGTTGGCCGTCAACATTTATGACACGTCTGCTGCAGCTCCTCTGTGGCAGGAATGATGTATCAGGTAGAATTACAGACCTTTCAGTAAGCATTTCAGCTTTAAATATAATTTCTTGCTCAGAAAAATCCTCAAGTGCAATCAAAGCCACAGAAAATATTAAAACAGAAAATTAAATCAGCCAAGATGGATAAATTGTGGTACCAGCAGATAGACATACTACCATTGCCAGCAAAACAGCCAAAATTCTGTGGGTTCATGCTAACCAAAAGGAATCATTCTTTTTGACTTTACTTTTCATACAAGAGTATGAAAAAGATTTTATGGATACACAGAAAGCAGAAAATGCATTATAGGGCTGCAGGGCACACAACTGTGAGAAAACCCAGACTGCTCCAGCTCCCCACTACAGGGACAGCATCTCCCCCCACCTTTGCTCGCGCTTCCCAGCCAACACTCCAGAAAAGCAGCTGAGATCAAAGCCATGGAGGGAAGATTTGACTTTGCCTCCAAGAAAGGGATTAAAGTATTTGGAAGTAAAGTTCAGCTAAGATACCTGTGATTTGACACAGTTTTTGGAGGAGGAGCTTCAGCCCCTTTCCCTGCCCTGTAGATGCAGGTTTCAGACAGCATTCCCTGCCTGGCTCCTAAAAACATCACTCAGCAGTTTTAAGTATGTCACCACCAGGATCAGTCTCTGTTTTTAAAAGTGAACCTTTGAAAAGACACCTGTCCCCAGTGACACAGCATGGCCAAGTGGGTCTGTGGCCTGTGAAGCCATTTTAGCTTCTCTGTTTGTGTGCATCTGATGGAGCTGGTATTTCCTACACCTGTCAGGGGCTGAAACCTAACACATAGCAGCATTTGGAGAGGAAATATTGTGACAGGTTTTATTTCTGAAATACACGGAAGAGAGAAAGAGTCAGGCAACCGGGTGCAGAAACAAAAGGGCAGGGGAAAAAAGCAGGTTTGCACTAAGGAAAAGCTCTTGTAGCACTTTTCCAGAATTGCCATTTTTCTCTCTTGCTGTTTTCAGTGTTTTCATTCTGCCTACTTCAGCCCCTGGATAAAAATATAGAGAACCTTTTAAAAGAGAAGATAAATCCTTTCTTTAGTGAGATGTAGGTTACTGATATCTGCCTGGTTATAAAACCAAACTGAGACCTCTAGCTCAGGAAAATTCCAATGCATAGAAAAGCAGATTTCTTTTGGTTTGCTGCCATAGGTTGGGTGCATCTCCATTCCTGGACAGGACAGTAGCATTCCTCAGGATCCTCAATATTTCAGCCTCTCCTTTTTACATCAGCACTGGCAGCTCATCAGACCAACACCACCATGAAGAGGTTTATACAGGCAAGTGTCCCACACTGAGCCCTTTTCACTGAGCTGTGCTGGAGAATGGGTGGTACCCACCTCCACCTGTGGACAGACACACACACACACACACATAACCTTACACCTGATGCTCACCCTGTAATGACTCTTCCCTCCACACACTCTCTTGAGACAGCTGAACATCACTCATGCACCAGTCATGGCTCCAAGAGCCCTGCTAGTGAGCAGGCTATTTGGGAAATCTCTATTTTTGACTGCACTGGTTTCCCTGGAGAGCAAATGCAATTGGTGTGTTGTTGTGATTCTGGAACTCCTGATCCTCCCTGTCCACCCTGCTGGCTATCACCAGATGATGTCCCCAGACCGGACCAACGTGGGTTTGCCACCCAGCCACACCCAGCCATCTCCCAGGCACATGTCCCTGCCTGCACAAGACATGTGCACTCCCAGAGACACGGGTTGGTCCCAGCACCACTGCTGCTGAGGGACCTGTGCTGAGCCCTATACCATGCAGAGTAGCTGAGGAGTGCCTGGGGCTCCCAAAGGTGAGGGATGGTGCTGAGGCTGGAGCCAAGGCCAGCTGCAGGGTGACTCGTCATCCTCAGATCTCCCAACAAGAGGATGTGGCTGGGTGACTTCTAGCACTAAAATCGAAGGTTCATAGAATGTGTTGAGTAGGAAGGAACACATCAGAATTAAGTCCAACTCCTGGCCCTGCGCAGGACACCACAAGAATCACACCATGAGCTTTTCTAATGCATGTCATTTTGAGAACTAGCTCATACATGCAGTTGTGCTGACAGCTCTGAGAAGCTGATGAGTTATAGAAAGGAGGAAAGAGAAAAGGAGAAGAACCTTTCAGCTCTTTAAACCAAAATCTGTTGAGAGTCAAGTGATGCCACCAAAGTTCTGGTCTGAGTAGTGTTATCCATCCCTTTTGCTTATTTTGCACAATTACAATTGCTTTTGTAAGCACTGACAGGGATTAAGATACCACAGATCTTAGAAGAACAAATGATGTATTGCTAATTTCTGAGCACTAGAGAGAGAGGTCACATCTGAATGATTAGGTTAATTCCTGAGACCCCTGCTCATATCATACAGCTACCTCAATTAATTTAGCTATAATGGAAGTACATATACTACAAACATAATAACTGTCGTAGTTCATCATGTAATTCATCTTACAGTTATTGGATTACTTGCCCTCCCTCAGAGATCTGGTTTATCCCCAGATAAAGCTGCCTCCAGAGTGACAGGAGGGGCCCTGCAGAGCCGCTGTATCCCTTGCAGTGCAGTTTCAGTCGCTCTCCCTGCCATGACCCCCTTGCTGCACTAAGCCCAGCCCTTGGCCCTGCAGCAATGCTGACCTTCCTTACTGCTTGTCCCCTTTTCTCTCTCAAACATGTTTGTATTTTCCCCAGGCAGCTTCTCCTGTTCAGGAAGAAATGGAGGAAGAGTCCCCCCCATCATAGCTGCATGTCTGATCCTTTGCCTACCCTACAAAACCTTGATGCTGCTGCGATGCTCCCTGAGAAGTGCCAGCTGTCCAACCAGCCAGTTACAAGCCAACAGTGTTGCTCCATGTTTTGCAGAGCCCTCATTTTAGTGCTATTCCGTGTTGTACATAGATACACACGTTTTTATCTACAGATTATGTATAGCCACTGCAACTTGCTGGTGAGTGTGCTGTTTGTTGCCCGATCCTTCCCTAGCTCTAGAGCTGCAGATGCACCAGTTTTGTTTTGGTGTAATGGGGGGCTTCAGTCATGCCTGCAGCTCTGCACGGTGCCTGTTGAACCAGGCACATGGCACATGAACTTTCCACTCCATAGGATTTTACTCTTTATTTTTTTGCAGGGCAGCTACCTCAAAGATAACTCAATCACTGCTCTGAACTCACAGACATTGCTACAATACTGCTGCCGAACAAAGGCAGGCTTTGATTTATGCAGTGGAAACAGAGTGGGTGGAAATGTCTCAGGATTCAACAGCCTGTCAGTTTTAAAGCTTATCCTCAGTCCCCATAAATTATGTTGGAATTAAAAGCCAGCTTGGAGCAGCAAAAAATAAATTGGGGTATTTCCTGTGTGTGTGTGTCCCCATCCGTGTGCCATACTCCAGCCTAACACTGCACTCACATCTTTCAGAGGGATGCAGCATTTCCAAGCTTTCATGTGAAAACACATTGTGCTCCCATTTTGGGTTTGTGAGGCAGAAACAGAAACCACTGCAGTTCCTGTTTTCGCAGAATGAATTTGCTTTAACCCAACAGTTTGTTTAATTTATCAAAGCTTTAGCTGCTACACCTGCAAAGCACATTCTCACATAATTTTCCAACAAGCAGGAAAGAGTCCAATAGGGAAATTAGTTTCCTTTTTCTCTCTTTCTTTTTTTGGTGTAGCAAAGCTGCTTTTCAGTAACGATGCCAAAAATTTCTCTGCCCAAACAGTGAGTTTACTGTGTTTGGCTTTGGGATGTGAATATTTTTACACAGCTTCTAATCTGCTGTTATTTAGTAACAGTTTTTACAGTGTTATTTTCCTGCACTACTTGGAGATTGCAGACAGTTCACAAAGATTTTTAGCAACTTTTTGAGTGGTCTATTCTCTACCGTGTGCATTTGTGCTTGAAAAACTGAGAACAAATTGGGCTGGAGGATAGAAAGCCTTTAGCACTCTTGGCTATACAGAAAAGC
The DNA here is from genome assembly GCA_013397115.1 of Edolisoma coerulescens. NCBI lineage: Eukaryota > Metazoa > Chordata > Aves > Passeriformes > Campephagidae > Edolisoma > Edolisoma coerulescens. The sequence continues at coordinate 2,177,655 of VWZW01003059.1, read as the reverse complement.
TTGAAAATATGGGCTGATTTCATCTGAAAGATTCAAAAGCTAGAAGGAAATGAAGACTCTCACATATATTGTATTTAACATTTTATCATTTGGGGTTGGGAATAGCTGAATTCATGAATTTTGCATGTTTGGAAGTGCTCTTGTTATAATCATAGCCTAAATCAAATGTAAGTAGCAATAATCAGATCTGGTTTGGGGAGATCATAGACAAGGAAAAAAAAAAACCTTAAACTACTTGTAAATGTTCAAATGAAAGCTTTCCAAATGACCAGATGAGTGAGAGAGACAAAAGAATGACGCAAAACACTTTTAAACTGGGTCTGCTAACGATTTGATCATATATTCCAGGCATGTCCTACCAAAGCAGCTACTATAAACCCTCGATACAAAAATGAAATGCACAGCACAGGTCTGCACATCTAATGTTGAAAATCAGACAGCTCTTTTGATAAATACCTGCCTTTTTCTGGAGTAACATTCACTTCAAAGGCTAAACAAAAGAATGATTCAAAATAAAAACAACATCTTTAAATTTTCTGCAGCTCTGAGCTGTGTTTAGCTCTGCAGATGCAGGGTGTCTGCAATCGTGCCACACACCTCAGGCTGTTGCTGTAAAACCTAAGGATTCACCTCTGTGCAACACAGAGGTGAAATCTCTAGTTTTGATTTATTTATTTTTAACGTAAAATAGCTTGTCAGTTGCAAAAATTAAAGGTATTGGAACACTGCTTTAACAAAAGATCCTTCTAGGATCTATAGAGGATGTGTTCGGGGTGTACTTCTTTATATGTTTTAACTGAATGGCTTTTACATGTGCTAATAAATTCCATCACTATTTTAAGCTAAATGCTAAGATAGTTGTGTGCTCACAAATGCTACGTTTTCACCTTTGTCTCAGACAAACATCATACAATATATGTGGAGCTTCAGAAAACCCCATCAACAGACCAAAGCAAAGAAAGGAAGAAACTGCTATAAATCTGAACATAATCACAGTTAGACCGAGAGCTGTGAGACTCATGTCACCCACTTGGTGATCCTACAGATCTCCCGGCAGTGCAGGGTGGCTCAACCCTAAGAGGAACTGTCCTACTATGGCAAACTGTTTTCTGTATGCTCCAGGCCGTTAGATGACTGCTGTGCCCATCAGGTCTTGTGCTCAGCCCCCCTCACTTCCCTGTCCTCTTGCCAGGGCTGGTAGGACACCACACCAGCCTTCCCCCAGCAGACCAGCACCGAAGTGGCCATGGTGGGAGTGATGGGGAGCAGATTGACCCTGCAGGTGGACCTTCTTCCCTCTGTTGCTCATTTGTAAAATAAAGGTAACAGCACTGTGCTCCCACAGGAGATGTCCTGAGGAAAAATAGATTAATGGCTGTTAAGTATTTGGGTACTGTGATGGGTACACCAGCACCCAACTCCCCGGCCTGCATATGGCTGCTTTAATCCTGCACACCGGTGAAGACAAGTCTCTTCTGCGTCTGTTTCCTGTCTCCTTCCTCTGCAGCCCAGTCCCAGCTTCCCTCCCCAAGCCTTTGTGTCCCCACTCCCTGTGCCTGCCCATGAGCTAGGTCTATATGGAAATAACCTCAGCAGCACTTAATTCACCCCATTTATAGTGTGAGAAAAGTGCTGCCCAGCTTCACAACGATAGCATTTTGTAGTTTAAAAATGGCATTTCAGTTATTGCAAATGGGCAGTAAACTGATAACCACATTGCTTCTTCCATCTTACTGCTTTCATCCCAAAAGGCAGATAACATTCTTGTTCTGCATTTAGAGATTTGACTTTTTAAATTATGTATCTTGAGGTCAAATTGTTGCGGTTTTTTTCAGTAATTAGCTATAATAGTAACCTGAAATTCCACTTCCAAAAATAAGTTGATTATTGAATTTTCTATATTATGTTATGAATTCGAATTCTTGTAAGAAGAAACTGCAACAGAGTGCTGGGAGCTTGATATTGGTGAAGTATAAGGTGTATTTGATCCCACTCAGGAGGTTTTTCAGGTGCTGGCAGGTGACTGATCAGGTACTGGATTCCCATAACTGTATATCCAAAAATAAATAGTGAAACATTCAAAAGTTTAAAGTGGAACATTTAAAAATAAACGTGAAACATTAAGACCATTCTTGGAGTGAAACCACAAGCCAAATTACACCTTACCTTCAGCAGCAGGACAGACGTGTGCCATGCAGCTGCTATTGGAAATACCACAGGAGGTTAGCATCGCAGATCTCAGAAAAATAAATGGAGATGCTAATAAAATGGGAGTTGAATGTATTCCTTTGAGTGCAAGGGCTTTGGAAAAAAAAAACCCAAAAACCAAAGAACCTTGCTTTCTTCTTACCTTGTTTTTTAAAAAAAGGCATCTTCTAGATAATGCTGTATAAAATTTCCCAGTTCCACATTTCAAACCTGGCCGTGTGGTTCATCAGCTAAAACCACAATCGAATCCCCAGGGGGATGCCCAAAAGATGAAATTCTTGTCCTTTTACCTGCATTCAAGGCACTGTGATGTGGCCAGCCAGTGCCTGAGCATCCAAGGGCATGCTCAGAACCATCCTTCAGCCACTTCAGCGGTGTTGCTAAGACCAGTTCTTTATCTTTTTTTATTAGTCAAAGCTCATTATGTTGTCATATCAATTTCCGTAATGAGGAATTAATTTACCAGACTAGTTTGCAGTGTTAAGGACTATGGATGGATGTACTTTCCCGTTTCTTACTGCATCAGAGAATTCAGTGCTTGGGTTTAGCTCTGCTGCCTTCCTGCCTGGGTTTAGCTCTGCTGCCTTCCCTGCACATTAAATCCCTTTTAAGATGTCTCTTTTCCTTCCTCTGCAACTTTGACTTGCTTCCTTCTTCCAGCCCAGCAGATGCCTCTTGATCCTTGCAGGCATTTGTGAGCTCTCTGGTCCTTTCTTTCACTTTCGCACAGCCCCAGGGGCTGAAGGCTTCCCACCAGAGGGGCACATTAATGTACTTTTCTCACTCTGACCTGAGGCAGTCCCGGAGGCCTGTAAGTGTAGAAGATATTGCCAACAGCAGGAGACTCTGAAATGCCAGTTTGGCTTTGCCCATCTCACTTCTGTCCTGGCATAAAGCAGGATTCAGATCTGAGCTCTGCTTTTCTTTTCGGTTTGTTGGTTTGTTTGTCTGTTTGTTGTTAGCTCTGAATTCTCATTCAGAGGCTGCAACAATTCTTTTTAAACCTTTGTGAAAGAGCTTCTCTGAGTTTGGGAACAGCTGGGTTCAATGGTTCAGACTGGAAACCCAGGTGTAAATCGTCCTTTTTATGCTCTTATCTTATGTTATTTACAGACCAAGTCTGCTACTCAGCCATGAAAGCAGAGGATAGTGTTGGTGCATCAAGGTAGTTTGGCTGCCAGCTGCAGAAAAGAAAGGACCCCATGCCAGCTGGTTTACTTCGGTCACTGCTTCTCATGATCTTTAGTGCAGTTAGCGCTGAAGTTTCCTCTGCTGTAGAATCAGACTCACCAAAATGACTTGCTGGAGGCTTTGCACCCTCTCCAGCAGGGGCAATGCCGTGTGCAGGAGAGTGAAGGCAACTCTGCACTCAAGAGTTCAGCTGGCCAAGACATGGCCTCAGGGGACAACTGGTGAGATAAATATTTGACAGCCAAGATACCTCTTGTAACAGGAGGCAGAAGAGCTCATGCTCTGTGTGCCATGGAGGGGGGCTATGGGATTGGGAGGCTCTGGGTCTCCTCTTTCACAGCCAGCCATCTCTGTCCCACACGGTGCAGCCTCACCCTGACACTCTGCATCCTTCCCTCCTACAGCAAACCCTCATACCAGCTGTGTGGATAGTCTGGTTTTGGAGGGGTATTTCCCATATCCAGTCAAGTTTACTAAAAGAGGGGTTGCTTTCCAAAGTTAGATGAATTGTAGGTGAGGAAGGTTCATTCTTTCATTTTATATGAAAGATTTCTATGCTTTTAAGTTATACCCCTAATAAAAGATGCTTGCCTCTTTTTTTGGTGGAGCTGACTCCGAGTCTTAGTCCTTCCAAATGCACAAAAGTTATGCCAAGAATCTGTAATGCTAAGCTTGTTTTAGGGCAGATCAGCTCCATCCATTTTCACTGATGTCCTGGAAAAAACAGTTCACTATTGTCCTGGCTTCAGAAAAAAAACCCCAAACCTTTCTTGGACAGAAACATGTGATTGGAATACTGGGGGGACATTGAAGCCTGCCCACCGGGATATGATGCTCAAAAGGTGCCTTAAAGGACATGTTAAACCAAGAAGGGCACGTTCTGACCTGATGCAATTCAGTGTCTTTGCAGGTGTGTCCACCCTGAGCAGGTTAAGTGGGTGAAACATCAGTACCAGAATCCCTGCCGATGAAGGAGGAGCTTTCAGAAGAGCTCGGTAACCAAGCAATTATGTTTTAGCATCACCAGTCTGAGGGTGTTCCAGCTGGCGACGCCGTGAAACACGTGTGAGGTGAACTGTGAAAGAAGGACGCAAAGAACTGAAGCAATGGGGGAGTGAAGGGCGGTCCCAGGGACATCCAGCCATGATGGCATTTTCACAAGGGCCACCAGAGGGCAACAAGAGGCAGAAAACGAGAGACTCTGGGCTCTCTGGGGCTGGGCAGCTCTCGCCTCCGGGCGTGGAAGGTCCTTTGACTTGTCTTAGAGAAAAAATGTTCCCTGTGATTTGCCTTGCTCACCCTGCATGGGAATGCGGGAGGACTTTACATTTCAACCCTTGGTAAAGACTTCTGTGCGTCTGGGCAGTGACCGGAGCGCACAGGCACCGCAGAGCCCCTCCAGCCCCGCGCAGGGACCGGGGCTGTGCCCGCAGCTCCTCGAGAAACTCGCCTTTCTTAAGGACGGAGCACAGGCATGTTCCTAAACCCTGCTCCTCTGCGGCAACACACGAGCTGCAACAAGCACAACCAGTTTTCTGCTGGTTTTGTTTGTTTCTTTGTTTGTTTTGTTTTGTTTTCTAAGGGGGTTGGGTTTAATTCGTTCGCAGGAAAAATTGGTTGGATGGCTGTTGTGGGGACTGCAGCTGCAGAGGGAACCAGACAACCTTCGGCACACCGAGCAGATGAGTCTGTGGACGTGTGGAGCTGTGAGGATTTTCCACGTCAGGAAGGAGGCTATCACCTCCTCACATCCCTGCGTCCCCCACATCTTCACATCTTCGCACTCCCCTGCCCTGAGCACAGCAGCCCAGATCTTCCCTTCCCTGATGCAGCACATCTGCTGCAGAGGGGCTTTCCCCCACTGCTCAGCAGCAGACACTCCCCTCAGTGAGTGACTTGGGAGCAGTGATTGGATCATTTCTCACCATGGAATCCAACTGTGACAATAGCAAATGTTGCTTTTACATCACCTTTTTTTCTCTTTTCCTAAAAGTTTAAAAGTAGTGAATAAAGTAAGAGTTGGATTTTCTAGAGTACAGCTAAGTGGACTATTCTATTTCCTATGCCTTTTCTTTGAGGAGGGAGAAGGGGAACAAATAACTTACTCTTGAAATAAAATAATTTAGAAGTAGCGGATGTGAATTTGTGAACTCATACTGAGATTTTGCTTTGAATCATGGGGAGAGAGGCTGGGATTTGGAGCCTCCCCCCTCACTGGGGAGTGTCCTCACCCTCTCAATGATAAAATAATCTTCTCTTTACCTAGCCTGTAAAGCTGAAGTTATGTCAGCAAGACTCAGAGGATCCACCCAAGAATATTCTCCAAGCTGAACATCAGGATATTTTCCTGGAGGGAGGGACAGATTCAGATATTCTGAAGCAGAGGAACAAGTTGTCTCCCACGCTTTATGGCAGTCACATTTTTTTGTTTCATTGCCTTTTAATATCAGTATTCAAAAAATTAATACTTCTCTCCAACTCAAAACAGCTCTTCCACTTTCCTACATTTAATTTTGTTTTTCCTTAAAAAAGAAAAGCAAATGAAATATTTGAAAGCAGCTTAGCCAAATTTTTCTCCCAATTGGCAGCTGGATCAGAGTAATCCATGAGCTGCAAAACTTTATCTAGATTTTTTAACCCCATACTGAAAGGTGTCAAATAAGGATGTTTTAAATAGCAGATTCCTTGTTTGTGGGTAAAAACCATACACACACAAATTCTAGCACAGGGACGGAAAGAGTAACTTAGCTTATGTGGAAAATAAAGGGAAGTAGTCAGAAAGAGAGTTACCTCTTTGTGTATGTGCTGGTATACAAGCAGAAAGGTCAAGCCATGCTCCCTTTGTATAGAGTTCCTTGGTGCACTGAGGCCTTGTGTTATGTTGGAGGGGAAAAAAATACTAATTTTAACCAAGAAGTTATGGGGAAAAATTTACCTCTTTCTTTCAAGTGCTGTTCAAACCCATTTAATACCACAACCCATCTAAAAGTTACTGTTTCTCCTTGCACTCCACACTGGCATCAGGAGGGGACCTGGGGACAGGAGTAGCCTGTCCCTCAGCATGATGGCCTCTGGCTTTGGTGCCACATGCCGTGGTGCTGGCTCTGGACGGCTGAGCAAGTCCAGAGAAGTGCAGACCTGTGCGCTGTGGGATTCCTTTCTCCCTCCCTCCCAGCTCACACGACCCTGATGCCGGAGGGATTCCCCCCGCAGGCTTCACCAGCAGCTGGACAGGGGCAGGGTAACATCCTGCCCAGGTGGGGGTTGCTGTTTAAAAGGTCTGCTAAACATAGCAAAAATACCCCATAAAAGTCATTCTAGTTTTCAGGTGTTCCATTCTCACTGGAAGGAAAGGCTTTTAGTGACAGAGAGGGTATCAAAGAATGATCATTACAGCCACTATCGTTCTCTCTGCATTTGGGGCCATTTGGGAGCCAAAGTAATTGTGTCTCTCACAGATGAGCCTGTTGTGTGTGAGTCCACTCAGGTACTTCTGTGCTAGCAGAGCAACCCTTAATGAGCCCTTTTAAATGCCACAAAGGGGCACAAAGACACATTACTGCAAAAAGAGATCAAGTCCATGATTTCTTAGTAATTCCTAATGATGTAATTCTTTTCCTTTGCAGCACTAATACTCCTGGGTTGTTTGGCTGGAGTCACTTAGGAAACTTCAAGAAACTTTGGAAGACAGCACTGCGGAAATCAGAGGTTTCTCTCATATCTGTGAGGATAATATATTCACAGCACAATTAGTTGCTGTGGAGTTAAAATGATGTCCAGAAAATATAAGGGGTGGAGAATGGGGACATTTTGGAACAAGAAAAGAAAGATATTTGGAAACTTTTAAAATAGAAACCCTATAGAAAACAGGTCACCTGGGACACAGAAAGGATATCCTCATTTTTCATCATTAGAAAGATACAAGACTGTAATTAAAAACACATTCCAGAATACTGATCTGTTTATTCACTATAGATGGTCTGAATTAGCAATGGGTTAGGAAACACAGACACACAAGGATGAAAAAATAAGGGTACTTAAGACTGGATTTTTCCTTTTAGACTTCCATATCCAAAAACAGACAAGTTTTTTAATCTAATGCTGCATGTTCTTCTCCTTGCTGGGATGAGGTAGTTAAATAACCCTCAGCCTTAGCTGGGAACAGGGCATGGCTATGATGGTCTTTGCAGCTTTCTGGGCTTGTTACCACTCCAACTTCTGCCTTGTTCCATGATTTTCCAAATTCCTTGCTGCTTTTTGTATTATATTTGTACCTTCATTTCCAAGCAGTGAAGGCTGAGCTGGGGGGCTGGGTAAGGACAGAGGGGGGAGGACCCAGCCTCTGGCAGTGTCCCATCCCTGGGCAGTGAAGCTGCAGAGGCCCTTGTTCCTGGCAGCAGCAAGGAAAGCGTTAGCACTCCTCTCCTCCCCTTCCTGCTCCTTTTTCCATAAACACCATTTGACCACACCTATGGACTGTTGTTCCCTTGGCCTGGCTGAAACCACATCACCCCACCAGCCAGCCTTGGGCTGCTCCCCACGGCTGCCTCAACACCTTCTCTCCATCTGCACCATGCTTTGCTTTACCCAAGCACCAAGCTTTGCTGCGAGAGCACAGGGGTTGGAAGGAGCAGTGTTTCCAAGACCTTTTTCCCAGTTCAGTGCTCCAGCAGCCAGGCTGGGCAGCCTCCATCTCTCCCAGAGAGAGGGATGCTGAGCCACAGAGCCATGGGAGGCGGCTGTAAGACTGAAGAATCTTCTGCTTGAGGCACTCCAATAAAACCCTAGAATAAAGACTAGTAGATTTTAGTCTCTATTTCTTTAATTCAGTGAAATATATCCTGCAAACCTAAATCAAACCCCACTGCCTGGGAAAGTTTGTGCACTCCCTGTCTCAGTGAGTGGTTGCAGTATCACTGCCTCCAGCCACATTCCTGAAAACTGGACCTGAACTGGACTGAAACATGAACTGCAGTACCTTGTACAACCCAGCACAGGCCACTGTCATTTGCTCTGGGCTAGGCAGCCTGCAGAGAAGCAGGTAGTGATGCCGGGGGTGGCAACATATTCAGCCACCCAGGTCTAACGTGCTGCCTGACATGGGTGGGCACCTCCTTACAGCATCCTGCTGCAGAGAGTCCCTCCATCCCTGCTCTGTCACAGCCCTTTTCACCACCTTTGATGCACTTTGAGTCCTCCAGTGACTCTTTCAGCTTGTTAACTAGGCAAGTGAAAGATCTAACTTCATGCTGGGAGTGCCAGGTTAATGGGCTGAATCTGCCCAGCGAGATGTCCAGCAAGTGGGAGCACCAGCAGCAGGAGCACGCAGCTGAGCAGGACAGGATGCTGAGGAGCAGACACCCTATTTTGGCAGCAGGGAACTGCCAGATAAGGTCGGTCTGTCTTTTGGATTGTACCCTGTGATAGCTGGTTCCCCAGTGCCTGGGTATTTGAAAATCATTATGTGCATGGGCCATCATGACCTGATCCCCAGTCTTGTGTTAGTAACTATGCTCAGTTGCACGAAGGTAGCAGTAAGTATCCACCATGGCAGCACACCTTGAGGATTTAGGATAAGCATTAAAACCTTCAGCTGTGCCTGTTGAAGCTGCTAACCTAAATTTCTGGTCCTTCTGATATATCTCTGAATGCATGACAGACAAATTTTTCTGCTAACCAAAAATAAATGTTCCAGCTTTTAAAGACAAATTGCTCATTCTGGTCACTGCTGTTATGCTTCCTCAGCAGGTTTAAGTAGTCAAGCTAATTGTGGCAGCAGTGATTTGTTTGTTCTGAATCAGAAGTTTCATTACAGAAAGTTACCAGCTATATTTTGTTACCATTAGTGTCAGAGAACTTGTATAGGTCAGGAAATGCGTAGAGCCAGCAGTTACTTGGAAAGGTATCCATAGACAAGAAAGTTTTATGAACAGAAAATTAATGGATCTTTCCAGACTTTCCGAAGAGACTGAGCATAAATGATTTTTTTAATGCTGAATCCTTTTAGTTAAGTATCTGCTGGTAGCACAGGCTGCATCCTGCTCCACTGCTGTACAATGGGGCCATCTGTAATTAATAAAGCTTCAACCTTTCTGCATTTATTTTGTCTAAGCTTTGGGGGAAGGTGTCAATTAAAAATTAAAAGAACCCTCTTTCCAATAAATTAAAGAGCATTTTAAAAAAGAAATGCCACCCTCTGATAGCAGTTTAGCAGCCGGAAGGATAGTCTATCAGCCAGCCAGGGAAGGAACAGCAGAAAGGAATATACATGTGTATCCATATGTAGCGCTCGGTTTTCTTGAGCAATTGCCGTTTTATCCTGGAGTAACCCCCAAATCCTTTGCAGGAGGGTGTCAGATAATGCTTTCTTCAAACCCAAGCCAGCTGTACGTGCAGTCAGGGAGAACCATATGGTACCTCATGTGCAAGGCTGATATTTGCTGGGTTCTGATGATAGTTCTAAAGTCTGTCTCATGGCATGAGCCCTGAGCTGCACTTGGCAACTGCCCTTTCTGCCTGGGAGATGCATGGATCAAGGGACACATTGGATGGGTTGGAAGGCAGGACATTTTCTGATTTTTGTAGAAAAGCTGTCCCTCTTCCTGTAAGAGACATTTTCAGTTTTGTCATTCATACAAACCACTCTCAGCAGATAAAGTAATTGCGTATTTATTTAATGCTTTTGTCTTCCTGGTTATATATTTCATTAATTCAGTACAATTCCTGTCCTTCTTGGAGGTATATACCCTTATTTTATCCAATTCTTTTTTTCTGTAGTGACTAACTGCTAGAACTTCATCATGAATTTTGAGACTGGGTAACTGTGCTGAGACTCATCCAAATGCTCTGTTTCTGTCTGGATAGGTCTGCCAACATTTCAGCATAAATTGTTTTGCGAGTACACTTAAAAATTCACTTTTTTGGTGTTTGAATTTCTTTTACAATGAGTTTTTTCACATATGCTCAAGGCCAATAGAGTTTGCAACACTTCCATAAACCCCATTTTTAGAGGTTTGTGATGTTCTCTGAACTTCCTTTACTTTCAAAGGACTCTCTCCTTGTAAAATATTATTAGAATAGATGCATCCCTTCACATCCATGGACTCGGTGCCTTTTTCAAATAGCATTTGTCCAGGGGAGTTTTATATGCAGGTTAAGAGCTACCCTGAGCATGAGAGAGTTCAAGTCTACACTTCTTACTTCTCAGGAGGGTGCCTGACCATCAGGCTGTGCCTAAAGGACATCTTCTACCCCTCTGTGTCACACTGCAATGGAGAAGTTGTGGATCCAAGGGTCACTGAGTGAATGCAAGATTTGTTTCCTCTTTAGCCCTGTGCTCAGTGTCCTTGTTTGGAAAGGGCATATCTTCATTCCCACTTGTGCTTCTGGGGCTGCTTTCATACCCATTCCTAGCACTAGCAATGTTAGTGTTAAAATAAACATAGCACTGACCCCTGCATTTGTTTAGGAGTTTGGAGCTGGAAATGTGGCAAATCTGAACATGTACATGGCACAGCAGAGTGGGCATACTCTGGAGAACCTTGTCTGATGACTGTGATTAAATTCCTAACTCTGTACCAGCTTGTTTATCTCTATCTTTTTTCCCCTATTCATATTTCTGGGGAAAAAATGATAAGTTAGAGGGGATTGGACAAGGAAAATACAGAGTTTGGGTTTAGATGTGTTAAATTAAAGGAATTGGCAAGGTGGTTAAAAAGAAACTGGAGAGACCAATAGCAGAAGTTAGATCATTGTGAGAAACAGGAAAATTAACTGCTTTGTACAGGGGTGATGGGATCACATAAGATTATTATTTTCCCAAAAAATATTTATCAAAATATTGTAATATCATCATAATTTGTCAGCAATTGTGAAGCCCCGGCACCCCAGGGAACTTTTAAAATTTTACATAATCTTCAATGCCTATGGGAAATACAATGAAATATGCCCTGTTCTTAATTGATTCCTTTTGCACCACATTTTTCACACAGACTTGGCTGTTGGCCTTTCTTTGCTAAGTGAGGGTTTCAACAAGTGAAGAAGATGGATGGCCTAACCAATCAACTCCAGAATATGAAAAGGTCAAAGCACTCAGCGAGCACACTGCGGACTGCTTCCAGATAACCCAAGGATAATGGATCAGATAACTTTCTCCTAGAACAAACAAAATAAGGAAACTAGAAAGTAGTTCAAGATGGTAATGTTTTCTTTATGACTTGAAGACCACCGTGCATAACACTATGGAGTACAAAACAGGATAAAAGTCCTTTCCTGCTCTATCCTGTTGAAATAGAAGAGAACAAAACTGAATAGTTTGCATTTGCAATGATGAATAGGTTTGTGTCAACATTTAAAGTAAATTAAGACTGATGTGTACAAGCAGAGAAATGTTGTTAACTTTTGTGTATGGTTACACTTTCTTCTTCGTAAGGGTTTTAAATGAGAGGCTTGTAGAAACGTGACCTCTGTATGTACCCGTAAGCCCTGGGCAACGGACACAGCGGAGCAGAAGGAGCACAGGAGCGCTGCCGTGGTCTCTCTTTGTGGTCTCCAATGCCAACAGGTCTGCATTGCAATAACTGAGTTAAAGCCTAAGATTTAATGTTTTGGTGGGTGGTGGTGGAGACTTCCTGCCTGCAGCATGCCAGTAGCACTGTGGGAACTCCACTGGTGCCAGCAGGGCATGGATGAGAACCCCCGTAATGGCAGAGGGGCCTGGCTGCTGGCACCCCAGGGCCAGCAGAACCTGCCTTCTCACCTGGACAAACTCAGTGCACCTAGGAAGGGAAAACTGTTCAGAATGATCAGAAGTATTTAGTTGCCAAATCCTCTCAAATCAGTATGTGTACTAATTTTTAATGGGTTTCTGTTACTTTCAGGCTTATCTTTAGTTGCTGCTCTACTGCACTTGGCAGGAGAGAAATAAATACAAGCCATTATTGCTGCACTATCTTGAATACCAAGCATGTTTTCATTCCATCTAGCTAACATGAGTAGAAGATAAACTGGCAGCTTATTCCCTCTTTATTTACCAAAATAAAGGAGAATGATAAGTGGAGACCTCATGCAGAAGAAGCTGTGGTGGCTCTGGAGGATACATCTGTACAACCACGAATGAGATAAAGACAATAATACTGCTCTGAAAGGGACATGAACTGACAGATGTATATTTTATTTCTATTTCCATCATGAACAGTTCGTGGGGATTCGGGAGAAATAAAACCCTGGGTATTTAGTGAAATGTCTCTTACTTGTGAAGGAGCTTCACCTCAGCCCATGTGAGATCCGAACTCCCACTCAAGTAATGTGGAGGTAGATTTTTTTGTGACTTTGAGGAAGAACTTGTGCCCAGTGATATTACCCTGGCACTTTCTGAGAAACACGGGTGTCCAGCTTTGGGAGAAGAAATACTTTGATCTGCATTTGATACAAAGGCCACTCCCTCTGCTTTGGGAAAACAGACTAACGGACAGAAAATGAACTAGAAGATCTATACAAAGCATTGCTTTTTGCAGGTATTGTCAGCTTACAATAGCTGCCGCTCCTTTCAGGAGCCTTATAAATATCATTGGCTTTCAGTGATGGACTGAGGTGTCAAAACATCTTTGCAAGTCTGGGCTCTAGTATTTAAGACTCCTTCTGGAAAAATGTGGTTGAAGGCAAAGCAGAGGGGAGGTGGGGTGGAAAAACTCTCATCATGTGGAGGTGTAGGCATGTGAAGTGAAACTCCAACTACAATTTTAATTGCAAATGTGTAGTGGAGGCAATGGAGCTGCAATGCTCTGCCCCATTAAGACTCCAAGCCCTAGCACTGGGGTGATCTGACTCACTGGAGGGTGAGAAATTTAATGTGCTGTACTGCTTGCCACAAACAACATTTGATTTCAAAATGGTAAGTATACCAGCGTTGTTCCAAGCTGTTCCAAGCAGATAAGATTTAAACCCAGCATGCTAGCTTTACAGTGGTGACTAATGATTGAATGGAAGTGCAGAGCAGAGGTATCTTTAGGTAGGTAATCTCACTGGGTAAATGAGATTTGGACTGTGTTTTCTAACAAATTTAGACTTAGAATAAATTATACTTTTTTGCAAAAATTACCGGCCCTGTTGGAATTGCTCTTTGCATCTCATATAGGTAAAAAATGCATGTGTAGTTAACCCATTAGTACACAGCTGCCTCCCTGAGGTGTGCAGCCCCAGCACTCGCACAGTCATCTGGACATGAGCTGTTCCCATGGATCTGTCCCCATCCTTCAGCCATTAACTGGATAGGCATCTCCAGATGGATGAACCAACTGGGAATCATAGAATTATAGAATGGTCTGGCTTGGAAGGGACCTTAAAAGTCATCTAATTCAAATCCCCTTCCATGGGCAGGGATGCCACCCACTAGACCAGGTTGCTCAGAGCCCCATCCAGCCTGAACACCTCCACCCACAACTTCTCTGGGCAACTTGTGCCAGTGCCTCACCACCCTCACAGTGAAGAATGTCTTCCTAATATCAGATCAAAACCTACTCTCTGTCAGTTTAAAGCCATTCTCCCTTGTCTTATCACTACATATCTTATATAAAGTCCCTCCCCAGCTCTCTTGTAGGCCTCCTTAGGTACTGGAAGGTGCTATAAGGTTTCCCTGGACTCTTCTCTTCTACGGGGTGAACAAACTCAGCTCTCTCAGCCTGCCTTCATAGTAAAGATGCTCCATCCCTCTGATCAGCTTTGTAGCCCTCCTCTGGGCTCACTCCAGCAGGTTCATCTCCTTCGTATGTTGTGGGCCCTGGAGGTGGATGCAGAGCTCCAGGTGGGGTTTCACAAGACCAGAGCAGAGAGAGGGACACAATAACCTCCCTTGACCTGCTGGTCATGCTGATTTCTGGGCTGCAAAGGCACATTGCCAGGCCATATTGAGCTTCTCATCAATCCAAAAGCAACGCCCCTTAAAATTAGTCAGGACTCATCATGAAAGCAGTACCCCTTAAAAGCAGCTCTCCCATCCCTTCCTCTTCCATTGAGCTGTAAATGCCAGGAGCTAGTGATCAAAAAAACTCAAACCAAACTGAAAGAAACAAACAACAACAATAAAAAAACCACCCAATGCTCGCCCATCAAACTAAGCAAAAACTTCCATGTGTTTTGACATCTTACTTCTATGTAACAACTGATTCTTCTCATTTAGGGCCACTGGACAATGACATATTTTTGTTTACCTGGATGAAGCCAGTCTCCTGTATGAGGGGACAATTAGGCTTCTGGGTTTTAGCAGCTCTGTGACCTCCAAGAGTGCACTGTGCCATTTATACCTGCTCATTCTCTCAATATTGGGGCAAGATGAATCCTGAGCCTTTACACCCACATCTTGGCAGTCAAACTGAGCACTATATGGACGTGAATGCATTCAGCCATAGCACAGGAAAATCCCGAATTCCAGCATCAAAGGATACTTCTCTTTTTAATGCCACAACATCATAATTCCTTCCTGCCAACAAAACAACTTCTTAGTGGTTCACAGATGAAGGATTTTGTTTGATTGTTAATTCAGATACTTGTGTTGGAAACATCCTTTATACCTACTAAAACCTGCTGCATCTTAAGATGTTTTGTTCAGAGAAGGGACTTAAGGATGTAACCATGAAAAATTATCAGCTGCTTGCCACATGAGAGGATTAAGGACCACAATTTGTCAAGGGTGTGACAACTATATTCCTTAGAGCACATGTAATCTCATGCAACTCTTACAAATGTTCATGTGTTTTGTCTTCAAGATGTAACAATCTGTTATGCAACAAATGTCCACACACGCAGGACCATATGAAGGCTTGCACTCACAGGTGAGCCAAGAGGCATTTTCTTTCCCTTTGAAATATCTCCAAGATGAATGATTCCTTTTTTCCTAACCCCTCTGTTGGCTGTTCTGTTGTACCTGTCCCAGTTACCGTTCCTGGTTCAGCTGCTGCAGCAGGCAGCTCGATCCTACCTCAGCTGCGTTTAGGCAAAGCCAAAAGCAAGAAGATCAGTGTTCTGGTGAAGTGCTAAAATGTGAAATAGTTGCCTAGAATTGTAGCTTTAAAGAGATTAAAAATGAGCCTATCACAGCCACCAGAGAACAACCCTATAAAAATAAAATATTTCTTCCGAAAAAAATTGAACCTGTGTTTTCCAGGGCTTGCAGAGCACTTTGCAATTTCTCCTTCACTTTTACCCTTGTCTCCTGCCTCCGGTCTGGAAAGTCTGGTAAGCAAATGAAATGGATTCAACTTCTCCCTTTTAAGACTTTTGCTATGTTGGAGCTCACATCCCTGTCCCTCTGACAAAGCTTTAACTGTATCTTCCCCCTTAAGCCTCCTTCCCTATAACATAAGAGTGGAACTTCCAGCTGGTTCTTTAACCTGGTGTTGTGAACCACAACAGATAGTATTCAAGTAGTCTTAGTGGGCATAAAATGTTAACATCTTAGAAGAAATATTTAATTTTAATTATTGCTGCTATAAAATTAGTGTGATTAATCTTATTTACTACTTTACAAATGGTTATTTAGCTTTAGTCACATTCCTAGGAGGCAAGTAAGTAAATGGCAGTGAGGAAGATTCCCAGCCCAGAGCTAGGTATGAATCAGTGACAAATCCCAAGTTCATAATTACCACCAGTCCTCCCCACAGACTGTTAGAAAACATGGGGTTTTTTTCCAATGTGATGGGCAACATTCCTTGCTTCCCCCAGAAAGACTCATCAGAAAGAGGAAGCACCATCTCATGATTCTCTAAACAGAATCAGAAAGAGATCAACTGAGGGAATGAGGACAATAATCTTTGGGTAATCTTTAAAACTTCTGTTTAATTCCCACAAGGATGCAGGGGCAAGTTTCCAGAGGTCCCAGTACCTAAAAAGATAAGCTTAATGCCACTGAGTAAAAATTAAGATACAAAACAGGAATATTGAAGTGACATGATAGGATGTTATTTCTACTTTCGCTGTTGTTCACCAGTAACTAAGTTCACCAGCAGATCCAAAGAGAAAAATAAAAATACTCTGATAGAACTAGTTTGGGGAAAAATTGAGACTTGTAAAATCATATATGGAAGTTTTCACAGTACCACATCATTTTGTAACAGAGTTTTCCATATCCTGGTTATTACCATTTAGCAATGGAATGAAACTCCATTCGAAGAAAGGAAAAAGAAAAAAAAAGGTTTTGTTTTCCTTAAACCCTTCATCCCAGAATTAGGCAGTATTTTATCTACATTTTTGAATGCACGGAATTCTGTTTTTTTAATTGTCAATTTTAAATATTAAATACTTAATATTTCAGTGTCGTGGAAATCAGAACATTCACACAAACAAGATCTTTCTTAGCTATGATACAAGTAGCATTCCAACGGTGACTTGCTTTTTCCCAGAAGATTCATTTCCTCTTTTAGGGGCATAAAACACCTTTGAAAGTTTCAGCCTAATGTTTCCATCTTCACTTTCATTAGTTTTACAAGAAAATATAGCTGACAAAACCAAAATCACTAATTAACAACCACAATAAGCCTCATGTCACCTTAGCATCAGCAGGTCAGTTGGATGCATTTCCAAAGGTGCTGGAAGATTTGGAGCACTGCCCCGGGTAGGCTTTTCAGGACCCTGATGTCTTAAACAAAAGTTTTTTATAGTACCCATGGAGAAACTCAGAGACTGAAATTTCCCAGATCACAATATTTTATCATTTTTTCTATTTGTTTGCTTGCTTTTAGCTACTCTGCAGTGCAAAAGGGGACCTTTTCTGTAAGTTCATAAATGCGCACCATGTGTGTCAACCATAACTGGTTGAAATAAATTCCTTGCAAAAAGGAGGAATTCAACATGGGCATAGGCAACTCCCCTAGAGGAACAACACTACACATGCTTCACTATCTTAATTTGAGCAAAGCAGAACAGAGCCATGCCCAGTAACAGGATGCCTTTGAAAACCATGCCTCTATTATTCATGTCTCTATTACTGAAGTCTCTGCCTCTATTATTGACAGTGTCTCAGAAGGCAGGATCATTGCCAGGGATGTATTTTGAAACTACCCAAAGCACCAAGTTTGAAACTCTTCAAAATCAAGAACTTTGTGGTTGTGCTCAGCCATGACTCTCAGCTCGGGTCCCAGTCACCCTGTGATAGGGGCACCCTGGATCACAGTGTAGAGGAACCCCTGGAGGAAGGCCCTGGAGCTGTGCCCAAAGCCTCAAAACCAAGGACTTGTGACTTGTGGCCAATGTGGGGACCAGGTTCCTTTGGGAGCTCTGAGCACTTTATGTATTTGAGGCTGTCACTCCTTCCTGCATTTTGAGGCAGATGCTGCTCCTCCCAAATCCCATGCTGAGGGGACTACATGCCAAAAGCAGCACGATTTTTTTCCTCTTCCCTGTGCTTTTACCAAGAAGGAGACAGCTTAGCCTATGAAGCTTTCCAAAGATGATATAACATTACCTCGGGGCGGCTGTGCTCCCAGTCCTGCTAGGGCTCTGTCACAGCACATCAGTCTGGAGCACAGGCTTGCTCCTTGCTCCATGGTGTACAACAAGCTCCTTCCAGCAAGAGTTTTACAGCAAGCTCACAGTTGCTTTAAATTAGAAAATTTGGCGGGTGGCCAAGGAAAGGAGTGGGGAGCTTGTTCAGCTGAGACAGACAGTTACAAAACTCTGTGCAAGAGCATCCAGCCTCAGATAGGTTTTCACAAAGTACCTTTTTTGTCATCCTGGAATTTAAATTTGTTTTAAAGGATTTTGAATCACCAAAAACTACATGCTGGCTTGAATCTACAACTCTTACGCTACCCAAACGGAGCATGTTGCTTTCCCTGAAAAATCAGATGTCATCTACTCAGCTGTGAAGGTAAGTTGTAACTGATTCTACTTTCTTGAACTGACTTCTCTGAAATGCATTTGGAGAATGGAATGCAATAGAAAGATCTTTCAGAAAAATGCATATTTTTGCTGAGATACATGTGATTCTGTTAGAAATCGACTGTCATGCTGCCTCAGTGAAATCTGCTTATGTACCTTCTCTTGTAAGAGATGAGTAATAAACTTGGACATTTATGCACATAACATCCCCATCAGAAAGTTAGCAGACAGATTTTTTAAAAATCAAGGATGTAATTTTCTGGCAAAAAAAAAAAATTGTTTTGAAGGTCTATCTTGCATAGGGTTCAGGGTGATTAAATTACCTAAAACATTTTTAAATTATTTCAACCCAGACCAGAGACTATTTGGGTTTTTTTGCTCATGAATGATTCCATCATCATTCCAAATCTTCACTTTAACAGTAGTTGCTATGGTTTCATAGAAACTTGTTTTGCAAAAAAAAACCCCCCATAAATACCAAATAAACCATTTTGCTTCAGGCTTGCGCTATTGCAAAGTTAAGCTCCTGCATTTAACTTATTAAACTCTCACAAATATATCCATTTGTTATTTTGCTGGTGTGTTTCTTCTGCTTGGTTGGTTTTTTTCAAGGTCATTTTACTTTTTGTGTTTCCACTGCTACCAGCAGTGTGCATTGTGCCTATGAGTAGGCTGGAGAGAGAATGTGTGTTGTTAAATACAAGTGAAATGCCGAGTGTAAGTGATTAATCACAATCTTGGTCTGGGTAGGTGAGAGTATAAGTGGATTAGCAGTTTCAAGCTTCCTTTTTTCCTCTGAGTCTCTGGTTACCATTACCCAGGCGAGGCTGAGGCAAACATTGCCTGCTGCCCAAAACCTGATACTCACAGTGGGGACTAATTTCTCTAACCCACTCATTTTCAAGGAAATGATGAATCTTTTCAGGCTGAAGTTTTAGGAAAATATGGGTGTGAGCCCAGCAATACCCACAGCCCTTGGAGCTGTACAAGCTGTGGAAATTCAATAACAGTAACCTGCTTCAGAAACCACACAACTATTGTGTTCTATAGCATGCTGTGTTTAAGAAGCAGAAAATCCCTTCTTCCTGTAGTGCCTGCTCCCTGTTTTCCCTGACTTGGGACAACTTCAGCTGTGCTACTGGAGAAGATTTACCCTGGTGAGAATGGAGGGCTGTCAATGCCCCTAATGCTGTGTTCCCATGGATCACACTGTAAGAAATGTATTTAAGAGTAGAGAAACACAGAGCAGGGAGGGCAGGGAAAACAGGACAGAGAATCAAAACTGGAAGTGGAGGAGCTGATATGTCTGCCCACTGTCATGGAGGAATTCCTAAAATCCTGTTCACTTTGAAGCTCCCATGTTAAGCTTGTGCCAAACGGGAAGCCCACATCACCATCCTCGCTGAACTCTGGAGAGGTGGAGCTAGGAACACCTCCATCAGGTGGGTGAGGACTACATGGTGTAGGGATTGGGAAGTGTTCTCCCTCTCTCAGTGGTTGCCTATTCCTTGTCATTCCTCTACAATACCCCACCAGTCTGATGAGTAGGTGGGAGTAAGGGTGGTAAAGGCTGGTCCTGCTCCATGTTGCTTAATGTTGCAGGAGACAGGAGAGTTTCTGAAACTGAGTATCTCAGCCAAAGGGACTACTTCTGGCTCAGCAGCAATGACAGGGAATGATGCAAACAAAGAAGGTAGTGTTTTGTTATTTCATCCCCTTCATCTTCTCCACACTTCCCTGTTGCACTTATCCATGTTTCAGTCACAGTGACAAGGTGAGGAGGTAGATGGAAATCCACGCTTCTGAGGGCTGGGTTTCAGTGCCTGCAGAAGTTCTTCTGTCCCATTTGCAGAGCTAACTTATATCCTTAATTCTCTGTGACATGTCAATTCACAAGTCTATCCCATGCAATTGTAAGCCTGATTTTCAGAGTCCTTAAACAGATACTGTATGAACATTACATATACTATCATTGCATGACCAAATAACATCCATGTTACCAAAGGGACACGCTGCAAATGACAAAACTACAATTTAGATTCACCAGGAAAACTTAACCTCACAAGGAAGTGAAAATCCTAAGGCTTCAACCTTCTACACAAATATTGGTCATTTAAAAAGTGTTTCTGATTCAGAGAGGTTGCTTGTCACAGATACAAGACAGGTCAAACTCCATTTTCCCTGCTGAAGTGGATTCTCTGTTAGTCAAAAGGACAGCAAAACGATTATGCGACTGCCTTGGCAGAGAAATCTAGAGTCTTTGCAGGCTCATCTTCATGGTCCTACCTGGAAAACAAAGGCTGCAAATGAGATAACCACTGGGCAGATTTACATTTTAGTTACAGACATTGGGCTGCAAATGTCAGCAAAGGGTATTTATTTCTGCTCCCAGCCTGTCTAAAGTAAAAGGTGCACATCAGTAGTAGTTTCTCTGTTGGGCTGAAGAAGAAATCTAGATTACTCTGATTTCCCAATGCTGAAATAAACAGTTCAGGTTCTTCACAAATTAGGATTCAGCTCTCATTTTTGGGAAAGTAGTGTGAAACTGTTCTTGGTTGTCTGCCCTCAAGCCTCGCCTGATGTTGGATGCAGATGGGAAAGCCCAAAGTGATGAAAGCAGAACAGCAAAGCGCCTGATTCAAGTCTCCAAAGATACTTCACAGTTTCATGAAACCTTAGAGCGGGGTAGGGCCATATGTCCAAAGAGTCTACACATTTCTATGAGGTTTAGGTGTTGGGAAGAACAGAATTGTTTAGTATAAAACTAATACCTACCACAGAGGATAATGAGGACCACTTTTAAAGGAGAAGAATAGGCTATGAATAATGGGAAACATATCCTGTCAGTGAGAGATACACAGTTTAAAAAATAATCCAGAGGGAAAGAAGGGAAAAGTCTCACTGGTTGGGATGTTTCACTTACTCTGGGCAAAGCTAGCAGAAATCTGTGGGGAGCAATCTTTCCTAGGCTGAGAGATGTGATAGTCCATATGTTGTGCTGGCTTAAATGTATTGGCTCATCTTCAGTCTATCTACTGGATTTATCTTCCTCATCCATGTGAGTGTCACGTCTCTCAGACACAAATGGGGTGCAGCCTACAGAAGGGGAGGCCAAATCTCAAAAGTTTAATGGAGATACTTGATTATGTTTGGACACCATCAGGCCACCCATCCTATTTTCAGCTCACATTCTCCCCTTCTCTTTTGGAGAGACCCCAAACCAAAAATCAGACATTCTGCAACAAACAGGAATATTTCCTTGGCAGGAGTTCAAGTTTAAAGTTAAGGGAAGGGATAAGGAAGGTTTAAGAAAGGGAACTGTTCAGTTAAGTGGTTGGGTTTTTTGGATTTATTGTAATTCACACACTCTGCTTTATTGCTCTCTTTTTTTTTTTTTTTGCTATGTTCTTCAATAAAGATATTTTTCTTTCAGGAAAAAATGAGAGTAGGGAGAGCATTAATAGCTGAGGTGGGACCTGAAATGTAGTTTAAAAAATATGCAATAAAAACGGGGAGTGACATTGCTATAAAACCAAGGAGAGCTGGAAGGGCAGAGCCAAAGAGATGAGCGTCCGGCCGGCTCACCCCACCTCTCTCCATTGGTCTGATGGGCCTCGTGACTGGATTCACGCCAGCGTAGGAGTCCCATCACTGCAGCACAGGGGAAAGTGATTTGTGAGCTGATGAGAGAGAGACCTCCCTTGGGTTTTTTACCCCTTGGAAAAAACAGAGAAATCTGAACTTTTTCTGGATTTGTCCAGGAAAACTCTCCCTTTTCTTGGAGGGGGACTCTCCTGGTGCTGGAACATACATCTGCTATTCTCACTAGCAGTTACGACTCAAGACCAAAAATCTTTTTCCTTTTCAGGAGTACATAAAAACTTGATGTTATGCCAGCCTTGCTAGCCCTGCACTGATGTTCCTGCACAGAGCCAGTCTGCTGCCTTTCAATGCACCTGGGGATTGAACCTACTTCCCCAACACATCCCAGACTGCTGTTTCCAATCTTTTTTCACTATCACTAAATGGCAGAAATGCAGAGAAGCATGTAGATTACTCTTTGCATCCATTCCCTATTCTAGACACCATGTTGGCATTTATTTTACAGAGCAATTGGCTCCTTCGAGTCTCTGTAAGTTCCAGCGCTGCAGAGATGTAATCGGAAAATTATCTTCCAGAGGCTGTCCTTTTTTGGCCCCTAAACCTGAGATCATAGCCCTGCACTAGCAACCCACCCAGTCCCGTACATCTTTGCTTGTCTCCTCCTGTGAATTACCAACCTGGTAGCCTCCTCACAGACCTTCCATTTTCCTGGTGTGTCTGGGGTGTTTACCCGGGGAAACCACTTTACCACTTCCTCAGAGAAGGTTCCTGAGGGGGCCTGCTGGCAGCCTCTCCTCCCCAAAGTTACAGGGGCTGATGGGCCATCCTGTAGCCTGCTCAAATGATCTGGGAAGGCACTCTCCAGCTTCTGGACAGCTGATTTCCCAGTGGAAAGACCAAGGATGCTTTGGCCTCTCTTGAGTTACTGTTTGTGTCATTCTGTGCAGAGACCCCTGCTAGAAAGTGGTGATACGTATCTGCAGCACCAGCTTTGCAACGGGGCAGCAAGAAACTATTCCTGGGAGAGGCAGCAATTTTGGGAGTGGGAATAGGATGGTCTACGCTCCAGCAAAACAGCTAGCATAAAGGCCTGGTGTCTGAATCACAGCTCCTGCTCCTCTCTTGGAAGAAGGGAATTTTCATTTCTTTCCCTATCTTGGGTAAAGGGAAAAGAAAATAAAGAAAAAATGTTCCCTTTACTGACTCAAATTCATCATCATCAACTTCACCATGTGTCTGAGTGTCCCAGTGCATGGGAATGCAAAGATCAAGTAACATCAATAGTCAGACAGATGGAAACAGTTTAGGCAGGACGAGCAGGACCAGTGGTCCTGGCTAACTGTGAAACAGGTTGTCCTATTCCCTCTACCCTCCTTCCTGCACCCCCAGAGAGAGCGGGTACTCTCTGTCCAGGGTTGGCCCCTGGGGTCTCAGAGGGGCTGTGCTGCATAGCCTCCATGGACCTCCATGGCTGTGCAGTGAATATTATTTGATTCTCTAGAGAAGGGGCTGCATTTCTCTGTACTTTGAGCTTTACAGACGGGTTATGCTGCTTTACATTGGACCAGGGTTTTGGAAGCTGCCTTGGAGAATGCCTCCAGCTTTTTAAGGAGAATTGAGAGTTTCCTCGGCAGAACTGCCTACGATGGCTATCTCCATGCTAACAGGCCACACATCTCAGTCCTGATTCAAAATTTCTGTTCGTGGAATTTCTCAGACAGAAATACATCACTTTGCACCGTGTCACACCTGAACAGTGCGTCCTGTGCTACCAGGAGGTGCCTAACTTGTACGACCTGTTCAGTACAGCTGGTCTGAGAGCCTGCTCTGAACCTTCCTGGAGTGTCTTTCTCTGACAGATCTAACAGAATATACAAAAATTTTTATTAAATGCAGATAATCCTTAAACTCACCTGGAGAAAATATCCAAGAAAAAGTAAAAGGGCACCTTGGGAACAGGAGCTGTTAGAAACCACCAATTATCTTGTGTTCTCCCTTTCTGCAGTCATGCTCTATCCTTGAGAGTCAGGGCTTCTGTCTGAGACTTTTGATTGCCTAAGGCTGGGAAAAAAATGTTTGAATGGTGTGTGTAAAACATCTGCTTCTGCAGCCCAACAGGGCATGTATTAAATCCCTGCAGTGAGAGTCAGGTCACAGCTGAGGTCAAATCAGTCCTCACAGTTCCTTTTGTGTGTGTGATACAAGGACGCGCACAGATGGGGTCTGCTGTGGGTGCAGCTCCAGGGATGCCCAGGGAATATTTGGATTGCTGTATCTGGCAGGATTTAGCCCCAGATTCCCCCTCCTGCAGATAAGGGCTTGTAGCCAGGAGGGTTGTTTTCATACCTCCTGAACAAGTTAAATGCCCGTGTGAAGTACTTTGATGTGATGTGTCTCTTGGCCATTTCCAACTGACTGAGCAACGAGGAAGTTGTATCACCTCTGCAAGGATAGGCCAGGGTTGTAAAACATCTCTGTTCCCTTAGTTAGGACCATTTTCTTCATCAGAAGGGGTGGCTGGGACACCCATTGCCATCAGTGCTCATGCTTGAGCAGCCTCTGCACCAACTCTGGCACGAGCTTTGGATTCCTTGACATTAAGACTTGATGATCCCATAGCAGAAACAATTTCGCTTGCATGAGAGAACTGCCAAGACACCCTTAAAAGGAAGGCTCTGCCGAGAGAACGCTGCTGGAGACGCTCACCAGTGCTCCAACCTCCCCAGGAACCATCCTGAGCAAGCCCAGGAGCAGGTGTGTGCGTCCCCCGCCCCGCCGAGTCCCAGGCAGAGGGGAGACAGCCTGATCCCTTCAGACCCCATGGCCAGAGGTGGGCAGGACCTTGCCCTGGCACGGAACGCCCCCATCAGAGCAGCCCGGCCAGCCATGTTCCTGTACACGCCTCCATTCCAGGCTGTCAGCGGAAGCAGATGTTTCTAATTTATCACTAAAACCAAACAACTTAATCCACCAAATATGCAGCAGTGGGGGGTGAGGAGGGGCCCTTTCAAATAAAGCTGATTTATAAATTGGACGATTAAGGTTAATTTGTCTATGAATGAGGCAAATCTGTGTCAGATATTGTTACTGATGCTTCCTCCCCCTAATTTTTGCAAGTCTTAAACATCCAAACCCTTTCAACCTGAGGCAATGGGATGCATTCCTGTTCTGCTGGCCAAAAGCATCTGGCAATGTTTCCTTTCGTCAACAACTCCAATATTTATCTATTTAGCCCTTCAGAACATTATCTGGGTGTAACAGATGTTGCAGCCCTCTGTGGTACGGGTGCCAGAGGCAGGCTGCAGCAGA
Source organism: Edolisoma coerulescens (assembly GCA_013397115.1). Lineage (NCBI taxonomy): Eukaryota > Metazoa > Chordata > Aves > Passeriformes > Campephagidae > Edolisoma > Edolisoma coerulescens. The sequence continues at coordinate 2,152,473 of VWZW01003059.1, read as the reverse complement.
AATCCTAGCATACCCCTTCTTGCTTTTGGGAGTGTTATTTCCCCTTGGCTAGCTAGTAGTGATGGCTGGAGGGCAGCCTGGCACCAGAGAAGCCTGTCCTGGAAGCTCCTGGCAGTGGGGACTGGGCTCAGGGCTTGCACAGAAACTGCATCTTCCTCACTCCACAGCATGGCTGAAGGAGTCCAAGCCCATTTCAGATTATACTGAGAAAATTATTGGGTTTGCCTATGTTGTATCACTCCTGGAGGTCATGGCCAACCTCAGATCATCTGTATTTCAGCACACGCACAGCTATCGATCCATCCAGCTACAAACAATACACAGACCCTGCTCCTACAACCAATACACATGTCCTGCTTCTGCTGACACCCACTTCGGACCACCAGTTCCTACTGCTCATAGCTTGTGTCATTGTTCATGAAAAAGGGCTCTTCTCCAAGCAGCTGGCACTCAGCCACAGCATGTCTGCCATGCACAGCAGCAGTGAAGTAACTGCAATGCAGTAGCCTTAAAAGGACCTTAACAGCATAAGCCTTGTGTGTCCGTGAAAGATGAGGGGAAAAGGCAAGCCCAGCCAGCAGTAGGATTGTAGAAACACCTGGGCATCTGCAAAACAGAAAATGCCTGGTGCAAGAATGGGAGGGCGTCCTTGTGTAGGGCCTCGGCAGCCCACAGACCCCCACCCTGGAGTGCCAGGCTGGAAACACCAGGACAGCAAATTGCCATGCTAAACCTAGCCTGGTTACACGGCAAAAGAACAGCCGTACTGATTTCTTCAGCTACATCTCTAAAAATAAGAATTTCACTAAGTGTCCTTGCCTGGTAGACATTGCAGTGCTCCTTATTCCTCAAAAGCCGGTGCCCCTGCTGCAGAGAGGGACCAAATGGCACAGGCTGACCCCAGATGTCACACACAAGAATAAGTCCCTCCAACCCAGGCGTGTGGGCATTTCTACTGCAGCCATGGCATAGCACACTGCTTTTGGACATTTGGGCTTTCAGGTTTAATTGCAGTAGTGGGTTGTAAGAAAATACAAAATAGCCTCGTATGCAGCTCCCTTCTGGGGTCACTGCAATAGTGATAAGGCTGTGGGATGCTGTTGCAATGACCAGAGCCCCTCTCCTGAGCAGTCTCTTCGGCTGTAAGCAGGATCTCCTGGGGTTGGAGCAGTCAGGAAATCCTTCTCCTCCATTATTTCTATGAAATGGTAGCATTAGACAATGTACCAGAATGTCAATGAACTTCTCTTCAAGTCCAAATATCAGGTAGGCTAAAGGGATGAGTGAAAAGGAGGATAGAAGAAAACCAGAAGGAAAGCAGCAGCAGCAGCAGTGGGAGCAGGAGCCAGAGCCCTCAGTGCTCTGCTACAGTTGCTACATTCCCATCCCTCCCATACACAACATGTATAGAGCAAGATGGAAAACAGCAGATTTGAGAAGAAAACTGAAGACACCTGGAACACTGAGCTTGAAAAGAGATGAGGCTATTCTAATTTTCGTCTAACAAAAGAAATCACTCTTTCTGTAATTCAATCCAGACAAGCCTGTATCACTTTAACAGTTTTAAGCTACATGCAATGGGAGCACCAGAAACAATTTATTCTGCAACGCTGCAGTCTTCTTTTCAGTCATGAAGCTTTTTCCCAAATGAAGAGATGCCATTCAATTAGTTTTTACCAGTAATACAGCCCTTTTTCCCTTCTTGAGAACTGGGCTGTGCTTCAAATGGTGAACACTGTAAGAATGGTATACACTGTGAGTGGCTTCTCCTCTACCTAGTTAGAAGTGTCTTACCTCATTCTGTACCCATAAGGGATGGTCAGAGATATCTTCATGTCTGAAAGCTTTGTACTTGCAGGAACGAAACTAGTTGCAGCTCATTGCAAGAAAAGAACATTTCACTTTGATGTTTTCGATTGTTTGGTCTGAAATAGCCTCAACCTCACTCCAGATCTGATGAAAACTGATGCATTTGAACGAACAGAGTTGTTTCAGATTTCCAGATATATCTTGTACATGGTGTTCTGGGGCCCTGATTTTTATTTCTGCTTGCTTTTTCCAAGATTATAGAGAAGAAAGGGCTATAGATTTAACTTATGGGAGACTTGATCTGGGCATAAAGGACCATTTTCTTAAACTGTCAAAAGATTAAACATAATGTTTTGTAATCATGTTCAAGGTACATGAACAGCAGGTTTTTGATGGGAAAGTGACACAACCTACTGATAGAAAGCCTGCTCTCTAATTCTGAGGGAGTTTATTTTGCCTTCCTACCTCTGATGAAGTAGCAGTACTTGAAATAGGTTTTTCTTTTGGCTGAAGATACATCCCACAATGGAAGAGAGTGAATGTCCTTGCCTTAAAGCATCTCCAGGCTTCATCTGTGTTGTCTGACCTCTGAGACAAAAGGCAACTTAATAAAAAATCCTTTCTGACCCTCAGATGGAAGATCACACAGCTTCCCGAGTACAGGCCCAGGACATTTATATCTGAGCATGAGAGTTTCTTTTGATGGGTTTTAATGTTATGTGTTGTTGATGTTTCTAAATTATACAGCTCAGTGAAGCATTCAAAAACAAATGTTGAGCCCCCTGGGGTATGGTACAAAGCCTAAGGATAAGCTTTGATGTGGATATAAAGCCATGGTGGCTGTCAGATCCTGAGTCACTTTCCAGTGGCACCAATGTGACCAGAAAGAGAATAGATATGCTTCCACATGGTTTTGAGGCAGAACTTCAACTTCTGCTTCTGTAAACTAACTATGCTGCCTTTGCAATCAGTGCAGCAGTACTGGTGTATATCAGCTCAAGAACTGGCCATTCAGATTTCAAGACTGCGAAGTTACATGGGCAAGATATTACATACTACAGGCTTAAAAAGATTTGCCTTTTACATTTTAATGAAATATTAAAGTAAATTACAAACAAAAAAGTCAGAATTCCTCCTTCTTTTAATGTGCAGTTTGAAGCATCAACAGGAATTTGCATCAATTTCTACCATTTTTCCCTAGACCCTACACTAGCTGAGACCACACATGTTAGTGTCATTAGCATCTTGCCTCAAGTGAGAAATTGCTGCAATCCTAATTTGGCTGTCTTGGCAGGCCTGAGCAGATATGCAGCAGAGTGTCTAGAATGGGGGCTGGCAACATGGGACATCCACATGAGGGCTGCAAAGGAGCTTAACTGGATTCCTCCAGGAAGCAGAACTAGTCTAGCATTCATCTGTGGCCCATGCCATAATTTTTTTGTTTTTCACAGAAGTGATCCATCATTTCCTAGCTACATGCCACATATATACATATATATAACCATGGTGGGACCATGCATAAAATAGCATTACCCACCAAAATCTAGATGTGAGATCAAAGTGTAAGGGCCATGCTTATGAGCCACTGATTTAAATACAAACATTCTTGTCTTTCAAGAAAAGACTATCTTGCCTTTCAATTCTTCCCAAGCCCTCCTTATGTATGAACTGAATTTCAAAATGAAAATTGATTGCAGGTGTCTAAAGTATATTTTTCCAGGCCTTCAATTTAAACAAGTTACAGCAATACTCACCTTCATACAGTTTTTGATCATTATGATATGAATTCTCACTGACAGCAGTAAAGACCATGGGGACCTTTCCTCATTTTCAGAACCAGCTTTTATTAATTTGGATTCCATTTTAGACTGTCAGAAGGGCTGTTTTTTAAGGAGAATCATTCAATTGATGATCCCTAGTACAGCTGCCTACCACATGTACATCAGCAGTGTTAGCACTTTTTTATTTTCCCCATCTTTCAGTCTCAGCACTGGAGCCCATTGCATGGCTGGTATCTCATAAGTGCAGTGTTACTTTGCCCCTTACTTCAGAGAATGATCTGTAACAGCAAGGTAGGTATTAATAACTGATAGCAAGAATGCACAGAGAGCTGACAGCAGGTAGGATGCCAGCCCTGAGAGATGACCACTCAATTTCTTACTCTGCACAGACTGTGATCTCTGGCAAGTGTCATCCTTGTGCCCTAGGTCCACATCTGTAAAATGAGAAACAATGTTTTGGCTTCCATGCCAAATAAGTATAATCAAATGATTGGGTGATCAGCTATGGCAATAACCACAAGTTTGTAGTTAATTGGGATAAAAGATGCAAAATCCCTCTGGATCGTAATCATTGAGTCATATCCTTGCTCTTGGAGGTAACGGGGGTCAGGTGTGCTATATGGAATGGAAACCTCTGAATAATAGAGTCATCATTGAAGAGACAGCTGCCAGCTGATTAGCCCTGCCTTGAGCAGATCTTGGATGAGGTGAACTCCAAACTCCCTTCCATCCCAAATTACCCCTGTGGCTCTGTTCTAATGCTGCACCTCTGCAAATACATCCTCTTGGAGCACTGGGGACCGTGGTGCACACACCCAAAGTAGTGCTGCAGGACACAGCCTGCCTCCATCAGGGACAGACCAAGCCCTGATGGACCAAACCGACTCAGGGCAGCTTGATGCCTCCACCAAAAGCACTCTGGTACTTGTGGCCCCAGGCTCATCCTAGAAACAGTGCAGGTGCCTTTAGGCAGAACTGTGCCTCTGTGGAGCCAAGCAATGGCAGGTTTATCTTCAGATTAACCACCTAAATGTAATGGAAGTTTACCATGTTGGGGAATACGCTCTCTAGTTCACATTTACCTGCCATTTCGTCTTACATCACCACTGCATCAGTGTTTCGGTCCTTCTTGCCCAGCCTTTACGTGAAATAGCAAAATAAAGCCTTGTGGTTCCTATGGACCCTCCATGTGGCATCTCTCATGAAGTAATAAAGTGTGGGCTTTGCAAAAACCTTGTGCACTGACATTGGAAATAATAGCTTCTGGGATATATATGTTGTTGGGTTTTTTTTTTAAAGCAGTGAGTAAAATTAGACAATGTCCAAACAATGTCTGATCAAAGTAGTTTAATGGACTGTCACATCACACCTGGGGGCCCACTTTCTCAGGGTCTCAGAGGTAACCATAGTTCCATGCCAGCAGAGCAGCACACCCAGCCTGCAGACGGCACAGCACAACCAATCTCTTGGGTGGAAAGATAAATGAGAAACATAAGACATTAATTTATATATAAGGATCTAGACTTCCTCTGGGGGGGAAAAAAAAGAAAGAAAAAATATTCTTACATTTTTGATGTGGTTGATCGTGACACAGACTTCACCCTACAAGTCTTGTATTTTTCTATCTGCATTGCAGCTCGTGGGGTCCTGGCCAAGGTTCCACGTTCACATTCACTATTGCAGTTGTAACTGCGACCCTTACGTTTGGAACTGTTTTCTTAACTCTGCATAAACATCCGTGAATGCATACACAATAATAACCAGCAAGGCAAATGACATTTGCAGTGACCAGCTGCCTTCCAGTTGTGAGACAACATTGCACATGGCTACAGTAGAATGGAGCACCCAGAGGCTTGGAGTGCTTGCACAGTTGTGGTGTGGCTGAATTGGGCTGGGGATAAATGACATCATCCATGCCTGCGGGCTGCAAGTGCACTGCCCAATGGCTTGTTGCTTCCTTAGTCAAAAGCCAAATCCCTGGGGCAGAAACCGAGTCATGCCTGGGAGTAATTAATTTGCATTCCAATTAGTACTGTGGTTTAGATGTCCCTAATGAAATCAACTCAGTTTGGCCCTCAGAAGTTAGGTATATATTCTGCTTGTCTCAAAACACAGAGCAGCAGGTCATAGGTCCCAGGCAGTTTTTGAAGTTTAGCCTCGTGTAGCTACGGGCAGAAAGCCGGACAGGATCCCGACACGCCCCACCATGGGACTGTGGCCTGCAACCTGGGCGTGTGCGAGCAGTCTCTGTGCCAAGCCGTGCTCCTACACACCAGCTCACAAGGTCTCCAGCATCACAAAACAAGACTAAAAGTGAAAAATGCTAGCTATTTTCTAAAAATAGGAAAGATGAGCTGGGAGAGAGGGAGAAAATGCATCCTTGCCGATGGTTTAGCAGTGGGGGAAGAGGTCCAGCAGAGCAGCTGACAACAGGCTCACCTCAGCGTGGCCCAGCAGGGGAGAGCTGCATCCACCTATGGAAATGAGTCCTAGGGATGAGACTTGAGCCCACTGCAGACAAAAGGTGTTCTGGTATCTTAAGAACAACACTTGCTCTCACTAGTTTAAAGCAATAGCTTTCAAACATGTATTTTAACTTAAAAAAAAAGAAAGGCAAAAAATTTGAAATTCAAGATATGTGATTTGATACTGCCTCATATTTTGAAACTGTTAGTGGAGAAAGGAAAAGTAAAAACAGCAGGAGGAGCTGAAAAGAGCCAAAATTAATTTATTGTGGGCTTAGGGTTTCAGTATTCGACAAAGGAAATGGATATAAATGGAAACTAAATTGAAACTGAGGTCTCTCTCATTCAACAAAATATATCACTGCTACTAGACAGCTACAATGTGGAAAGACAATTTAATTACTAATAAACAACTTTGAAGTTGTACTTGTGTTTTAGTGTCTTAATAAAGCTGGGGGAAAAAAAAAGAAGCAACAATAAAAGCTGAACCCAAGTCTTAAGGTTCAAGAAAAACATTGAAAACATTGATAACACACATATAAAATGTGCTGGGAATTTTTTCAAGTCCATTGTTCACACAAGGGAATAACAAAAGAGATCATTTGATCATTATTCATTAAAAATCATTATTTCCTTAAGCTAGAAATGCTTGTTAAAAGTTTTGAGGGCTTTTTTGTTTGTTTCTTTTATGTTTACATTTCATAAAGCCACAAAAATTGCATTTACAATATTTTAAAGTTTGATTCTAGACTGTAAGCTTGTTTCTCTTTTTCCCTCCTTTGTTACTGAATACAATGGAATGAATAAGGACTTTGATTTCCATTCTTATCTTGTGCTCCTTTAATATGGCTTTTTTCATCTTCTCCGTAAAACCTTCGTCCTTATCACCTGAGAATTATATGGCTATGTTTAAACTATTGTCTTTATTCTGGAAGATGTAATTTTAAAATGAAGCAGGAAATTTTTTTTCCTGAAAGCTTACATTTACCTATTTTAAGCTACAAAAATATTTTTGCTTTTTTTCTTTGTCTCGCTAGTTGTTCTACTGAAGACTTGTTCCAAAAGCTATGCTTGTTTTTATGAAGTTTAGTAAGTTTAAGTAGACAAAAGGGAAGAAAGAGAGAAAGTAGTAAACAGATCTTTTGAAGGAGAAAAAAAAGTCTGAAAACCACTCATTTTGCTTACAGGAGATTCATTGTATTTATGATCTTCAAAATGCTAAATTTCAGTATATGTTACATTTCCTGGCTAGGATACAGAGAGATTCCCAGAAAATCGGGGTTTGAAATAGAAAGCCAGCAGTAAGCTCATCTGGAACACAAGGAACCTCAGCAGAGGGGACAGACCTTGAGAGTGCTGCCACTTGGAAGCCATGAACTGAAATAGAGCAGCCTGTCATCTTTGGTTTTTTTTAAAAAATATGTGAACAAACTAAAAGCTAAAAACAAGTATTGTGTTTTGATTTCGCTGTGCCTGTGCCAGCAGCATTGCTCTCATGCCCTCCCGGTGCAGAGCACACATGCCACAGCTCCTGCACTCCCGTCGCTCGCTCTTATGTTACTGCTCAAGTATGCATTCAGAAAAGAGCCAGCAGATACTGTAGATTTATTCTAGTTGTTGAGGTCAAGGACTCCTTTTTTTTTTTAGGATGCAGCAGAGAGGGAACTCTTTCCTCGTAGCGCCAGACAGGCTTTCTGCTTTGCAGTCTACTGTCAGTGCACACCACAGATAAAGAAATATCTGAGAGCATTTTTAAAGGATTTATCAATCCAAAGCACCGGTGAGCTATGTGCTGTCTCCAGTGTCAGAGTTAGGAGGCTTTCAACAGGGGACAATATCTGCACAAAGTGAAAGCCAGAGGCTCCAGCTGCTGCAACCTTTTGCAAGCCATGTAAGTAAAGGGCTTTATTTCGCTGAAGCAAACTTTGTATATTCTCTTGCCTCATGAAAACTCTGAGATAATCTAAATTTGAGATGAATTTCCTAACACTAGTAACGTTGCTATCCTTCTGTCCTTTTGAATAATGCATGCGTGTCAGCACAATAAGTATCTTACCTTGTTTTGCTTGTGAGTCTTGTAAAGAGCAGAATCCGTAGCGCCTCAGGCAGGCTCTGTTTGTTTTTCTGATCGCTGACCCTTTCTGTTCTCTGTGATCGGCACAGAGACCTTTCTGATTTCTCTGATTTCTTTGATTTCAAGGACAATGAGAAGCAGGCAGGGAAATGCAAAGACTGTTCAAAGGAAAACAAAGAGCATAAAAGTAGTTTATAAAGTGTTGTCAGTGAACCCAAAAGTGGTGTGTAACCCCCATGGTCTTGTGGGATTTTATATGCTTTATAGTGAGGTTTAAGGGGTCACAGTTTATGTGACTAAGAGGAACATTAAGTAACAGAAGAAATATTTTGATTGCTTTATAAAATGTAACTTTATATTCATGCTCACATTTAAATTTGTCACTTTCTGTACGGTTATCTGGAGCGTATGGCAGGGGACGGATCACCTTTCTGTGAGCTTCACAATGCAATTTAAAGTCATGAAGTATTTCCTTGCTCTTTATGTAGTTCATATAGTTATTGGCATCAATAGGCCTGGCAGAGAGGTGTTGAAATGCCAAATTTCTCTTCTTGTCTTTGAAGTCCTCCCTGCCATTTTGATTGCTCCCAATATGTAGATATGTAGATAAATAAATGGAAGTTGTATTAGATTCACTGACCAGGTACAGGTGGTACTACCCTGAGACAGAAATTTCGTGCACTCAATTCTCAGTGTCTTCCTGTTCAGAGAGTCTCTAGTTCCCTTGCACTCCTTATTCAAAAAGCATCCAATCCCTATGACTTTGCACATTCTATTTGTCTCACACTTTTTCACAATTCCCAGTAACTTTTAATAGGCCCTTTCCAACAGACCCACGTCTGAAACGTGCAGACCCTGCCCTCCAACCCTCACAGTGCAAACCCAGCCCTCCAACCCTGACACATACCCACAGGCACCCAACCCAACTTTATTTACTGCAGATTTGCCACCTCAATCACCTCTTGCATCAGGTGCTCAGAGGATGCTGCCCTAAATACCTTACCACATCTCCCAGCCCTCTTCTTTGCCCTTCATTTCCACGGCAATGCAAGATCTGCATGTGGAGAGGGGCACGGTCCATTAAGGGAGATGCCCACGATTCTTTGAAGGCCATGGGAAGGCCCTCCTTGATGTCAGCCAGGCAGTCAGACCTGGGTGCCAAAAGAGCAAGGAAATGAATGGACCTGCAGGGCTAGGAGATGCAGTGTGCTGCTTCCAGGGATGCTGGGGAGTCACCTCCCTGAGAGGGGATGGGGAAGGGCTCTGTTGAAAGAAGTTTTCAGGGTGATAAGGATCACACCCTGAAGGTGCACTGGAAGGAGCAAGTCAGAGGTGAATAGGGCTGGTATGAAAGTCAAACTCCTCTGTTGATGGAGGAGGAGGATGCTGATTTTCAAGAGTGTTTGGAGAATGAGAAAAAGTTTAATTTTCAGCACAGAGATGGGTAGGAGCTGTTTTCTTTGCAATACAAAACTCTCCCATACCTAGCTGGTGCAACCACACTCCAGGGAGAAAACAGCAGTTTATTATAGTTTTTGAATTCATGTATATTCATGTGTTCTCTTGGCAAATTCATCTTTTGAGTTCTAAAGCTTTCTGAACCTTTCATATAGTCCTTTGCTTTGAAGCAACAGATGTTAGCGATAAGCAGACGGTTATGGCTTTGAATTTGAACATCTTTAAATACTTTGTTGCATATATTTTATGGCGAGGAATGCACTCTGTCTTACTATGCAGAACTGATGCACTAAATGAAAAGTATCCATGTCTGGATGCTTGATGTCACTTCCTAGTGCACAAACCAATAAACCACATGCTTTTCAGGATTATTTGTTATGAGATATTTTCATCTCATTATTCAGCTTATGTTTTCAAGTTTGAAACCAACTGCGAAATGCTCTACTCTGATGTGAGCTCAAAGAGAACAAGCAACAAAAAGAGCCAGAGGAGCTGCCCCAGTTGTGAATTGCAGTGTGAATTTTTGCTCCGACGTATCCTGTGAGCAGGCTGAAATCTTCCTCTTGCCCAGTTTCCCAGAGGAAATAATGCAGTGCCTATGGAAACAACTGAACAAAATCTTTTGATCTTTCTTACTCTAAACCTTCGTTTTCAGGGGGTACAGCTATGAAATTTGATGAGTGGAGAATCTAAAAACATAAGATCTTAAATCAGGAATAAATTTGGGAACACAAATGGAAAGAAGAGACCTGAAATAAGAAAATAACTCTCTTTTTCTTTCAAGGAAAAGAAATCATATAAACAGATTTCATCGAAATGTTTTGCTATTGGATTAATTTACTGCTCAAAAAAGTTCTTTTATCCCTTTCTGCCCCATTTTCAGCCCTGAAGAGTTTGTTTTTTAAAGAAATGTGAGGTATGAACCTTTTAACTTTATTTATTTGTTCTTAAGAATGGATTATTGCACATATCATCGAAGGTTTTATTAATTATAATGACATAAGAGATGTTATTGCATGGACTCAGTGCTTATACAAGCCTGACTTGAAAGAGGGGAAATGCATCATTTCAACCAAGCTTTGGAGTTTTGTCTTCATGTTTAAGAAGGAGTGGGGCTGTTGAAGGGTTCATGGTGCTCACAGGGTGCTAGAAGATCTCAGTGGTGATGCAGGAGCTGCTCTTTCCCTCTCTTTTTCCCTCTTTCTCCAATTCTTCTTGTAACCTTTTCCTTTCTCACTTCTTCAGGATACAAAATCTCCTAATGCCAGGCTCTTCCAGAACACAGGTTTTCCTCAAATCAGCCTCTCCTTACTCCACAGCACCATGATTGCTGTTCAGCCTTTCTGGAGTAGAGAAGGCTTGGGATGGAGAAGGAGCCTGATAGGAACGGAACGCCCCAGCACAGCTGGTGATCCAAAGTGTCCACCTGTTAGGATTTCAGTGGCTAATCCCCATCCCTGCAGGTACATATGAAGTAGCCCACATTTAAGCAAAACATGAAGGCTTATGACCCTTGAAATCTGATGCCCAAGGCTAAGGAATGTTTTAATTACTGTGTTGCATTTAATTACTGCCTAATGCTATGCATTTCCTAGTGGTTTCCACACCCAGGTATCTTCTGGGACTGGACATTACCCAAAACAACGGTAGACTGACAAATCCAGCAGTTTGAAAAAGAGCATTTCCTTCAGTTCCACTTTGAAAGTTTTAAGATCTCTTCTTTGTCCAATACTGTAGAGTTAAAAAAAAAAAGGAACATTATTGAGGTGTTCTATTTTAGTATATTATTTGACAATATCAGGTTTTCAGGTTTAGAAATCTACATACAAATGAGAAGAAGTTGTGAAAACTTCTGATTGATGGACTGTCTTTCTTTCTGACAATTCTAATTATTTAAGGACTGCAAATGTTCAAATACTTCAAAGGCAGTATTTTGCTACCTGACAGCAACGTAACTCAGAGAGTGGCTCTCCCAAATAACTCCTTGCAATATGAAGAGGTTACAATCTGATGTGTGATAGACTTAGACTTCTCTCATGTCTATCTCAAGACCTTTTTCTCTCTGTGAAGCCCTGCTATCCATTACTGCTCCGGTACACTTCAGCACATATGTATTTATTTTGCCAAATACCACCTCTCAGGCTTACAGACATGAGGACTGAGGGAAGACTCAATGACTGTAGAACTGAGATCTTACTAAAGGTCTGTGAAGATGCAGAAAACTGAAGGTAGTTTTCCTGAATTCTGGAAATATGTGTCCATCCATGGCCACTCATAGATAAACAGGTTCTTTGTAAAGAGGGAAAGAAAACATCTTTTAATCCTTTCCATGGTGCTGTGTGCCTACAGCTTTCCCAGAGGGTCAGAGGCAGAAAAAAGCCCTCCAAATCTGCTAGAGAGCTCACAATTTAAGTGTTGTACAAGATAATCAGCAAAACTGACCACAAAGGACCATAAGTAGCAGAACATCCCCAGATGAGCAGTGTGGAGAGCTGAGAGCAGTTACCCACAGTGCAATGTCTGCAATGGAAAAGCTCTTGGCAGGCAAGGAAGCAGGGCAGTGACATACCAGCCTGCAGGTGGAAAGCAAGGCTGGAAGATGCTCTAAGCGAGCTGCTGCAATGGAGGGTTGCAATGGGAGCATGGACTTTTTGCTGTGAATCTGCTGGAACAAACACCATCACCCTCTGTTGTCAACTGATGTTTGTTAATGCAACTTACCTTTAAATGACTGCCCATTTCTGAACTTCAGTGAAGTAACTTACAAACTTGATATCTTAAATGCAGCTGGGGAAAACAGTGAAAGGGGAAAGGGGGAAGGCGAGGGAAATCTCCTAGGATTCATATTCCAGAGGGAATTAATTCTGTTGTATTTGTAAGGTTTCCTCTGTGGCTTTTAAGTTATTTCCTGAAATCTGCAATTACATTCGTGCAAGATCTGCATCCAGCTTTTTCTAAAATAATGTTGAAGCAGACTATGTGGTAACTAAAACAATTCTTTCTTTGAATGTCATCTCTGTTTTTGTTTAACAGCTGATGCTCTAGCAAGTAGTTCCTGCTTTGAGGGGCTGTTGATAGATAGTTCCCTGAGACAGCTCAGTATCTCAGCTACCTTGTCCCTGTGAAGTCCTTTTAAAACACTGAGAAAAATTTCATTGTTCGCCACAAATTGGTTTTGGAATTTATTGGTAGTTCAGATCCTTGACAGCACTGAAGGTGTGGGGGGGAGCATGTGGGGAAAGGTAGCAGTGCAGAGAGTCAAAAGAAAGCATTGGGACTGTTTGGGGGTTTTTTGGTGACTATCAGGAACCAGATTCAGCCTCACATGGTTGCAACAACAAGGGCACTGCCAGCATGCCCTGATCACTGCCTCAGTGCACGAACAACCTCCCACCTACGTGCACAGTCATCAGCATGTCCCCTCTCCTCCCTGAGAGGAAAAAGGGAATCCTGGAGGATTACAAAAATTCTTCAGGGTACAAGAGAGCAACAAAACAAATGTCTGAGCATCCCAGGTGGGTAGAATAATCCCCACTTACAAAGCTGAAGATTTGGACATTTATATGGCTGTTGTGTTAACCATACCATGGCTGCTGTGTTCTGCTCATTAAAGAAAATGCTCTGTATTCATGGCCATTCCTTTTTCAGGAAGGAAAATGTTCAGATTCTCTGGTCAGATTGGCCACCAGTGGTCATAGGGCAAGAGGGTAAGAATCCACATTAACTGATAATTAAGATATTTTGTCATTATAATTATTGACATTCAACACAAACACCTAGAATTTTGTGGTCTACAAATGTGGAGTCATCCTTCTTTTATTTACATTCACTTTTGAATCTTAGTTAAATTCCTATAATTTAAGTGGAAATCAGAGGAAAAACAACTACAGCTTCTGAGGATTTCGGCCTAAATGAAAGTAGTTAAAAGATGAGAGACATATGTGAACAAAGTACCTATGGAATTTGACTCAAATACAATATTTTTTAAGAATAGGCACGAACTCAGCACATGAGGGAAAGAGTCATCCTCACAATTACCTTCCTAGTTGAAGAAAATTACAGTTTCAGGTCAACAGCACGCAGAGATGCCTGGAAGGTGTTGCCAAAGACCATCCCAACAGTGCATCTATGCTGTATATATTACATTTGAAATTAGTCAGCAACAGCTATGTCATCTTGATTTGCATGCTAATAAGATGATGTAATGATGCTCTGGCGAGATGGATGTACAGTTAGCTGGCAATAAAATTTTTGGCTTTTCTGAAGTACTGAAATTTCAAAATTCTCAGGGGTATATTTCTCTGACTTTGCACCCTGTCTCTTAAATAAAGAAACATCCCACTGTGGCCATATTTATGGTATCAGCTCTTCAAGGAGAAAGGGACGTCACACATTTCTTTCGGAAAATAGAAGGTGCAGAAACTAAGATAGGGACATTTTTTTCATAGGCATGAGCTATGACAAAAGTTTGCACATTATCAGCCTTCTTGTTGAGAATAAGGCTACATTATGGCTGAGAACAAGCTATGTTTCAGGGCCTACTGGACCCTGAAACAGAGCACCAGACCCTGTTCCAGAAATACATCAGTTCAGGGAGAAATAGGAAATGCCTTCTCATTGAAAAATGTTGTTTCCAAGACAATCTCTCTTGGAGCTACAGGGCCATTTCCAAAATGTGGAAGGATCCTTGCTCCTTGCAGACAAGGGAGGGATGTGAAAGTCCAAAGAGGCACCTCTGCACACGGGGTGGTGATCACTGGTGATCTCCCTCCTTATGGCAGATAAAGTAACATGTGAGTCTTTTGACATCTTTCCCCCTCAGTGTAGCCCTCCCTCACTTTTTTTTCCTCACAAAAAGACTGAGAAAAAATTCAGCATCTCACTACTGAGAGAATTTTTGAGCGCAGGGTTTTACAAATCATGTCTTTCTATATTTATGGAAGTTATGACCACACTTCTGCAGTCAGGGCTGTGGGCATATTTGCTCATACTGATTTCACTGTAATGCTAGATGGTTGACCCTTGTTGTAATGAGGTCTTAAACTTTTTCCCTGTTGGTCTGAGCTGGTATTTTCCAGATCATTGGAGTACTTTCCCTAAACTGAGTGTGTTACATATTGTAGCACTGTTATGTCTTTGAGGGCTCAGTTTTCATGCAGGTGCCTAATGCCGTTCTTGAAGATGATGCTCCAATGCAGACAGGATGTTTGGCTGATTTCTGCTTCAGATGGCTTTTACCACTTTTTCTTTATTGCTGCCAGGGTTTTCTCTTGCTTCCCTGGGGATGCCAGATGCATCTAATGAGTCAGTTCCAGCTTCGAAGCTGAAACAGGTCATGGACAGCAGCCATGTGTTGTTCAGATTCTTTCATGGAAGGGAATTTCCTTTTTCCCTTGATGGACCAATTCACTCAATAGGAACTTGTTTTAGATAAAATTGGCATTGCTTTTAGCTAACTTGAACCTTTTCTAACATTACCCTTAATTCCAAGTTTTTATTATATGCTAAAAGAGGAGAGTTGCCTTAAAAGAAAACTGATGCCTCGGACAGTGTACCTTGCTCCCAGCTTAAGTGATAGTAAAAGGACTGTTTAAACGCAAAAGTCACAGGCTGTAGCTGGTGAAAAATTAGACAACAGTCAGAGGCATGCTTCTCCCCAGTGTTGATATAAAACGTATAATGTACTGCAACATCACAGCAGGTCTCCCAAATTGAAAACAAAGAGGAATAAAAGACTGCCATACCTTGGCTCTTAAATCCCTGAATGTGTTGCCTGTGTTGATTAGTTACTTTGATTTGTGCTTCCCTGCACAGCTCATTTTTCCCTTTAATAAGAGTTTGGCTTGTAAATTGTCACTTGCATTTGCACCAAACAGTGCAATTAGGCTGGAGTGACAGAATATATTACATTGTTTGTTTTCCATTATGTTTATTCCAGATGGTTTTTGTCATTGACTCTTTTTCTGAGCTGGGCTGTTGATAAACATAGGATAAATCTAATGAATAAATTTGCCTGCTTAGTACAGATCTGTGGTGGTGGCTGAGATGGGGCTATGCTGCTGAGTAATGGGTTCTCAGTAGAGCGACTGAAATATCAGAAATATATGAGAAATTCTTTCTCACTTATGAGAGGCAAACGGTGCCCATGGTTAGTGAGGGGTTAAAGAAGATGTTTATGTGGGATTTTTTTCCTTTAGAAGACATAAATTTAAAATTTAAACTGAGGTTATGATGAGTTCACAGTTGTGATGCTTTATTGCTTCTCTGAACAAAGGAAATGTTTTATGGTACAGCTACAGAGTGAGTACCTGTTCTCAAGCTTTTCATTGCCAGGAAGCTCCTCTGTGCCCTTGAGTCAGCTGTTTCAGTTTTTGTCTTGGTTCCTGAACAAATACTTCTTTTCTTCTTCAAGCATCTTGTCTCTTCAAATAGAAGTTGTTCAAAGACCCTGACTAGGCTGGAGGTGCAAAATCGATTTTAGAAAAATAACTGGAACATTTTGGAGAAAACAAATGGTATAAAGAAGAAATGTGGATGTCTACAGGGCAGCAGGACTTATCTTAATCTGTTCACTTGCCAAAGTGGCATTGACTGGAAAAAAAATGAAAGCTGTGACAGCAGGTCTTGGAAAAGTCATAACACTTAAGGAGTTTTCCAGTAGTGGCCTCTTAGTTTTTCCATAAGAAAGGAACATAAGAAAACCCAGCATGAAATACAACATAGTCTGTCCTACCATCTTGCAAAAGTTTTAAAAGCTGCATGAGAAGAGGTGACCGTGGATGCTCAGCAGCGGGATCTTGGTTAAAGTGAGTCTTGGTTAAAGAGCACATTTTTTAGAAGATCAGCTACAAGCAGATTATAGTAAACAAATTTTTATTCTACTAACGTTTCCCACTTTCTCTGAACTCTTCCAGCTTATTGGCAGGAAGCTGCCAGCAGTGCTGCCTTTTGTCAGTACAATGTCTTCTCACATGTCTGTCAGCTGCTTAGCTGTGCTCTGAGCAACAAAAACAGTGTCTCTGTCTCTGACGGTAATGCAAGGCAGTGCTTCCCCAAGTGAAAAACCAAGTGATGAACATTGGAAGAAGAAATTGTTCATCTGGGCTCACATGGACCCACGAGCAGCAGGCTGGGGGCCCAGCCAGTGCTGTGAGCTCGGTGGCAGTGGGTCTCAGCCACAGTGGAGAAGGGAAAGTTTCTAGGAACAGGACTAGACAAAGAAGGGGAAGGAGAAGTAAGAGGTGTGGGAGCAATAACTCAAGAAGGCTCCAAAGGAATGGTGAGCTAAGAAAGGCTAGAAAGACATGGCTGTTTTGGTAACTGAGATAAAAGGAAAATGAAGATAAAGCCTGTACCCACAGCACTGGGTGCCTGGCCAGGCTGTGAGGTGTGAGAGCATTAACCCCTCTGGAATCGATTCAGGATATTCCAGTGCTTGAAATTACACAGTACAAGTAAACATTGTGCCAGGCTTGTTTCCTATGGGCCTTATGCTCTGCGTTTTGATTCAATCATTTAGGAATGCAAAGCTCTTCTGCTGGGTCTGGGCATTAACAGCATCTTTGCTTTGCCATCACCAGACTGTTGCTGACAGTGGAGCAGATCCATGGTAATGAAATTCACGGCAAAAAAGTCCATGTCTGCCTGCAGCTGCTCAGTCGTGCTGTTTCTGTAGAGCCTGATTCTCCTCTGGACTGTGCTTTCCCTCCTGTGTGTCTTACCCACCATACTCTTCCTAGGCACCACTGCATGTCCACTTGCACAGCAGGGCAAAGGTGAGTCTGCTCCACAGTTGCCAGATTAAGGCTGAGTGTTTACTGTGAAAAAAGATAAATTAACTACTTGTACATCAGATTCCTGAGTGTTTCACTAGTGGGGAGATGGAGAGTTTAGCCATCCCCAGCCTGCTCTCTTTGTCTGCAGTGCCACACTAAAATGCAGCAAGGTGCAAGCTAGACAGCAGAACTTAGAGGCAGACAAATGGGGCTTGGCCAGGATAGGACTTGGTTTTTTTAATTCTGAATAATAGTTTCTACTGAAATTTTCCTTTACCCCAGTTCCTGGCCCTTGGAGGCCTCCAGTGAGTTTCTTCTCATTTCATGTCTTTATCACACTCCTTACTTTCAAGCTGACCATGATCAGATACTTTCATGTCACTTCCCTCATCCCCAAGCATTCCTTTGGGTGGCAAATGCCTTCAGATTTTGGAGTTAGTCTTCCTCTGCTCCCCAGACCCACCAGTTTAATTTTTCCTAGGATCCTTGAGGCTGACAGTACTCTGTAATTCTCGTACTGAGAGGTGGTCTACTAAGAAGGTACCTGAGGAAAAACATTGCGGTGTTATTTCTTGTCCCATTAACAAGTGGAGAAGATGCAGCGGGCATGATGTTTTTGTTGATTTATTTATGAGTAGTTCCTATTCAAAGGAATGTAAGAGAGAGTCAAGGAACACGGACCAATTTCTATTTGGTTACTCCTTGAACAACTGGAAATGACCATGATACAGTTTGATGACTCCCTCTGGATTTACACCAGTGACAATGAGAACACAGTTCAGTCCACTGATTTTACATCACATCCCAATGGACATGGACAATATATGCAGTGTGTTAAAACCTATCTGAATGCTTATTAAGAGTTCAATAACAATGGTATTTACTGGGGATTATTTAAAAATGCATTTTCTTTCTTCACTACTTGCATCCACTCTCTTTTGGTCTTCTGTGATTATTGCTGTATTTGTTCAGCACCTTGGCCATAAAAATGCGCAGCAATTGCAAAGTCTTTAGTGAACTTTGTGAAGTATTTCACACTTCTCATTTTATTTGTCACAGTATTTTGCTGTCAGCTTAGACTTTCTGAGTCTTATCTTTTTAACTCCAGAACGCATTACTGTATTTGGAAATATTTCATGTAGAGTTTTGAATGAAAAAGAATTTATTACACCCAAAAATTTTGTAATGAACCAAAATTTATTTTATCCAACTCCTTTATGAAAATGATATTTTAGCTTGCTGTAAGAATGTTGATAATAATTATTGGATCTCTGCATTGACCTTGTTAACACCACCCAGGATGGTATTTAAAAACTGTTAAGGAAAACTGTTTCACTTAAAGATCAGTTTCATAGCAATTTTTGTAGCAAACTCAAATAGAAAAATGTTCTAGGTCTATTTTTAGGCGCTATCCAATTCTACTCAGGCCATTAAAGATGATTCATAAAATACTGCACATCTGATCCAAGTCAGCTTCTGTGCTTATAGCTTGCATAATCCTATAAGCCACACCAGTGCCCATACATCACTTGATCCACATCACTACTCCCACGTAGTGATGCATTGCAAAACGTGCAATGTACTTGAAGTTGATGACCCTTTCACCTAAAAAAAAAAAAAAGAAAGATGGAAAAAGTGCCTGTGCTCTCAGTCAGAGGAACAGAAAGCAGAAGAATGACATTACAGCATGAATCCTCCATGGAGCTGGATGTAACAGGAGCTACACCTTGTATTGAAAATTTCATGAGTCTTCTCCCATTTATTTTCATCTCTGTAATACGCTAATGTGTTAGCTTTACAGTGTAGCGTGCTGCCAGAGCATTGCAACAACTGCACTCAATGCCAGATGCTAAAAAAGCTTCTTGAAATATTACTAAATAAGGTGTTGTGAATATTCTTTGTGGGACAAATAAGTCCATTCCCTGAGCAGTAAGAATAACGGAATCTCTCAAGTCTAATAGCTGTTCGTCAAGTGCTTGTGCTTCTTTATGATGTTTTTCTTCCCTTTCATTTAATTTCTCTAACTTTCAATCCCAGCTTGATAATTTTTTTTAAACTAAAATTATCTATAATTTACCATTACTTTATTATTGTTTGAGATGCATCTTGATCCATTCAGAGAAGTAGCAACATACCAAGATTTCATTATATGAGAAAATCCCAGTATCTGAAGGCTAGCTATTTGGAAGAAAATGGTGCTAAGGGCTAAAAGTCAGTACTGTTGCTGGGTGTGTTACCATATTTCCTATATAACGGGGTTTTTTTTCAGGATAATAAAACACTTTCTTCAGGTTGCCATGATGGCTAACTGCCTCATGCAGTCTCTGGCCAGGAGGAGAGCACTGTACTCACTTGATGAATGGGAGCAAGACGTGGCTGTGAGGGAGGGCAAGCCATGGAGGGAGGGCAGTCCCAAAGGATTATGATCATAATGCTAACATTCAAAGCTGCAACCCAAGACACTTTTTTCCACAGCAGGGTATTCAGGCCTAGGGATAATTAAATGGCAGTGTAATTAAATGCCTGCATCAGCCTGACTCACTCCTCTCCCAAAGGGACTGTGCAATAGCCCTCAAGGCAGCACCAGCCTGTTCTTGCCCCTTGCCTCCCTCCCGCCACATCTCCTCTATCACAGCAGGCTCCTACAGAAGACCCAAGGGCCTTCTCAGCACCGCTCACCTGGTGTGTGAACACTGCAGAGCTGTCCTACCCTGGGCTGGCAGGTTTCACAGCACGTGCTGGGTCTGCTGACCCTGCACATACACAGTAGGCACGTCGCTATAGGGGACAGGGGCTGCCATACAACCCCTGCTTTACAAAGGGTAATGAATCACAGCCAGAGGGGCCCAGGCACAGGGGCACCACAGCAGTAGCAGAGCAAGGAAACAGCTGATGAAATATCTCTTGATCTGCTGGTCCATGTGAAGGACTCCTGGATACTCCTGAGGCTGTGCAGTGCTTGCCGTCACCTGGTCACAGTATTGCTTCAGAGAGAAAACAGATAAACGCCTTCTATCTAAAACATCTTCTATGTACCACATTAGCTCTCCCACGAGTTGCCAAGATCACTTTATTTACTGTTTAAAATCTTTAATGGATATTGAAAAGTCTCCAAGATCATCACTAAAATGTGCAGTGGGGACAAGCAGAGAAACTAAATTTATCGCTGGAAAAACAAAGACAATACTCTTGTGAGTGGCTGGAAATCAGTTTGGCACTGCAGTTACAGCACTTCAGTGTCTTTTTTTTTTTTATAAAAATTGTTTTTCTCAGTTTTCTTCAAGTCCAATCAGTAATCATTTGTTTTTTGGGGTTTGTATTGGTCTGACAGTTTTCATGTCTCTCTCATTCACAGCCTGATTTCTCAGTTTGCTAAAGGACAGCTGATAACACTCAGTTTCAGATAAACCGAAAATTACATTTATGCCATAAATACCCTCTGTGATTATGGGAAGACACGGTCAGTCTCTTTTCATTGCCAGTGAAATCAGTGCATAAAATATGCTTGAATATAATTGTTCTTTGTTTTCTCAGGGACATCATGCCAAATTCTCTTTTTTCAGTACTGTCCTTAACTGAACCTTTAAACCCCTTCTTTCTAAATGATGAAAAGTAGTTCCCCGTATACCCTTTAAAATCCTCTGCCTCTCCATAGGGTATCCATATCCACTACACTCAATAAAGAGAAGAGTAAAAGGAAATATGTCATCTCAAGAGCACAGCAGTCATACCTATTGCTGTGGTGAGATTTTCCCAGTCGTTAATGATTTACAATGGAATCCTTGTCCTTTTCACTTAGCTCCTAATAGTGCTCAGAAATGTCTTAGTTTATGGTCTGGGCTACAGAAGCCATTATGATCAGATTGCATATTTCAGTGGTAAAATCACCAAAGATCTGGATCCTGAGCATATACAAGAGACATTACAGAATCACAGAATGGGTAAGGTAGGAAGGGAGGTCCTCTAGTCCAACCTCTCTGCTTAACCGTGGTTCCCTAGAGCACATTACTCAGGATTGCGTCCAGACAGCTTTGANATAGTGCTCAGAAATGTCTTAGTTTATGGTCTGGGCTACAGAAGCCATTATGATCAGATTGCATATTTCAGTGGTAAAATCACCAAAGATCTGGATCCTGAGCATATACAAGAGACATTACAGAATCACAGAATGGGTAAGGTAGGAAGGGAGGTCCTCTAGTCCAACCTCTCTGCTTAACCGTGGTTCCCTAGAGCACATTACTCAGGATTGCGTCCAGACAGCTTTGAGGAGACTCCATAACCTCTTTGGGCAACCTGTTCCAGTGTTTGGTCACCTGCACAGTACAGAAATTCTTTCTCATGTTCAGGTGGAACTTCAGTGCATCAGTTTCTGCCCATTGACTCTTATCCCATTACTTGACAGCACTGAGCAGAGCCTGGCTCCCCCCTCCTGGCACCCTCCCTTCAGATACTGACAGATGGTGATGAGGTTCTCTCTCAGTTTTCTCTTCTCAAGGCTGAACAGGCCCAGCTCTCTCAGCCTTTCCTCATAAGAGAGATTGTCCAGGCCCTTAATTATCTTTGTTTCCTTCCTCTGGACCTGCTTCAGGAGCTGCATGTCTCTCTTGTACTGAGAAGTCCAGCACCAGCTCCTTTCACAGAGCTGGTTACCTTTCTGGCTGCAAAGCATTCTGAGTAACTAGGAGCTTTAATTATGAATTAACAACCAAACCAGAGACTGCACCAAAGCTTCCATCCCTCAGCTGGAAGAAAGCCGGACTGTGGGTGGGGGTCAGGTCATGCAAGTCACCATCCCTCAGCATCAGGCTGTTTCTTTGACTCAGAGAGGGTTTTGGAGAGCAGCAGCAAGGCCGTTTTCACTCAACATGAATCTTCCACTATGAATTACACTGCAAACAGAACAACAACAACAACAAAGTCTATTTCTTTCATTATGTTTTA
The DNA here is from genome assembly GCA_013397115.1 of Edolisoma coerulescens. Classification (NCBI taxonomy): domain Eukaryota; kingdom Metazoa; phylum Chordata; class Aves; order Passeriformes; family Campephagidae; genus Edolisoma; species Edolisoma coerulescens. Next base: position 2,130,170 of record VWZW01003059.1, on the reverse strand, counting down.
AATTTATCCATACTCTATCATCATATTATAACCATCACAGTGTCTCAGCAATAGCAGGATGGTGCAGGATGGACAGCCCAGGACATCTCTTCCTTGCAAGTACCCTTTGAGAGTTTTAAGTGCTTTTCTTCTCTCTGTTTGTGCTTTATGAGTATTAATTAACTCCTCTGGTACCACTGCAGGGCAGGAAATCATTGCCCTCCATATGGAAAGAGAGAAATGAAGCGGATTATGTGATTTGCCCAAAGCTAAAAAGAGAATTGTTATCAGCACTGGGATGAGAACTGATGATTTTCCTTAGTGCCTGGTCCTGTAATGCAATTAGCAGAGCAACCTCCCTTCCCCTCATCCTCTGCTGTGTTACCCTCCACCTGCGAATGGCACTGACTCCAGCAGTGCTTGATATTTGAAGCTGCATTTTGCTGCTAAAATTAATTTCCATTCAACAGAATGACTCCAACCAACACATTTTTCCATCTAAGAGAAACATTAAAATGTGCCTTTGAATTAAAGGGACATAAGAATCCCCTTTAACCGCAGCATGAGCCTGACGCTTAAGTAATTTTCCAGGACCAAGCTGATGCTACAGCAGCATTTTTTGTGCCATCTAGCGGTTGCAGAAAATCAGATGCCAGGCCCTGCCCCAACGTGCCACCCAGCACCAGTGCCGCAGCAAATCCTGCTCCTGCTCTGGCAGCCCCTGCCCCACTTAGGGCTGCTTGTGCCTCTTTTTCTTTCGCTGCTACTGTTGCTGGCGTTTCACTTGGATGGCTGCGAGCTGCTGAAACTCTGGAAAGATGCAGTGAGAAGTGGTCTGAAAAAAGAGATAAGGAAACAGATATTCTCAGGAGCGCTCTCAGCTTACATATATGCTGTGTTCCTGTGGAACAGGGAATACTTTCTTCACTGCTTGGAGAGCGTGAAGGAAACTGTGGGGACTGAGGGAGCAACCAATATGCACAGAATATTAATAATTTTTGTCCTGAGGAGAAGGACACAACCAAGTGCCCTGGAGAAGGGAGCTGGCTGCTCCACTGGGCTGGCCACCTTCAGGGAGGACAAGCAATGCTCAGAGAGGACCTCAGGGTCCTCTTAGACCTGGGGTTATTTTCAGCCATCTTTTTGATTAACTTCTCAAAAAACACGGAGAGGGACTGATTTCTGCATATAGCCATGATCTTTAAAAACAAAATCTAAAGAAATAATTCCCTAGCAAGGGCAGTAAGCAAGGACTGCACCTCACATACATGCTTAATTAACACCATAAGCAATAGTGACATTTTTCCTACGTTTTAGTGAAAGCAGAATTTTGTAAGGGATTTAAGTTGCTTTTAATCTAATACATTTTAACTGAGAATAGTCACGAGAATAAATATGATAGTTCCTAATGCAGATAGGGTTTTAGATACAAAAAGCACGTTTATTTGTCACAGTTGACCTTCGTGTTACATGGAAAGTCCAATATCATCTGCTGAGATAGTTTTGGCTCAGCAAAGCTAAGCAGCTCACCAGACTTGGTCAACATTGTTTCATACTTTGCCTGTACACACATTAACACATTTGGTAAAAATATAACAGCTTGATGAGAAAAGCTTCCGTGTTTGGATTGGACTGCCTCTGACAATCCTTCAGCATCCCCACAGCCCTAGCTCAAGCCAATGCCAAGACCTTGGTAAATGAGCAGTCCAAAGACATTAAGTCTCTGCCATTCTCCAAAACTCCTCACCCAGAGGCCACACACCATGACCAGCCGAGGGACAGGTTCCTACTCCCACCCCAGCACAGGAAAACTGCAAATAGATGGTCTTTTCAAGACACAGCTGTGCCAACCCCAGCTTGTCCCCCTGTTCCCACACTGTCCCTTGGCTAGTTAGGGCTCCCCACTCCCTGACTGATGCAATGCACCAGAGCAACAAGAGCTCTCATTCCCACTGGACTAACTCTGACTGAAAGAGGTCAGGAGATGCATTTGGAGCACTCAGCAGAGCTGACTGTGTGCCCAGGAGGCCAGCATGGGCAGGCAGGCAGTAACCTCCCATCACCACCCCTAAGGTCATGTCTGTGCCCTGTTTAGGCTGAAGAGGATCTGGGATGGCTGTGCCAGCAGAGCTGCGAGGGCAATAACCTCCAGCAGTGTGGCTTGTAATCTTCATCTGGCACAGCTCTCTACAAATAGAACATCTGTCCACAGCCTAAAGACATGTTTCAAAACTGATTTAATTAGACCAGCACAAGCACCCATCTGGATACTTTTAGCTCTTTGGCTCCCATTCACCTAGCAGACAACGGCAATGGATAAAAATCGTTTTCACCTGCCTCAGTTGCAAAGTGGTCAAAAGGAAAGGATGATATATCAGCCACACCAGAATCCTAAACTTTTGACAATACGTCTGGTGAATCCTGATGAGGTGCTGTATGAAGCTGCCACCTGAGATCTCCTGCCCAAGGTGGCCACATCTGCGGAAGGGGCAGTGGGGGAATGTGTGCCTGCAGCCATGCAAAGCCCAGAGTCTCAGCCCAAACAGCTGATTCCAGTGGGTCCAACGAGCTCAGGAATGGGTTACATTGCACTGTGCCTTGGTCAGTCATTTACTACATGGGAAGCTTTCCCTTAACCTTCTGGCTTTTACATTCCTCTACGCAACAGTACTGGATAGCAGAGAACGCAAATGATTTAATGCGGTGTCAGATGGGTTAAACAGCCTGTGGAAGTGGCTAATCTACAAAGAAAGGGAGCCCCAGCAGAACAGCAGCAACAAACTGAAGAGGGATAGTTACATTTTAGATTGGTACACAGCTTTTTGCAGCGAGAGACTGACTATACCCTTAGTTTATATAACCCTTTATTCCAGCTTGGGCCAAATAAAAATAAACTGACTGATTCTAGATGAATTAAAATGTCAACTAAGGATCTGGCATTCACCTAACAAATTATTTGAAGATAAACAAATGCAAGTTTGTTCATAAACGTTAGGAAAACATATCATAGAGTTTAAAAGAAGAAAAAAAAATCACCTATGACAACTGAAAGCACCATTGCTATTTCAGCACTCTTTGGAGGCTGCAGATAACCCAGGTCTCTATTAGATTCTTTTCTAAACTGTTAATAAAAGGTTACAGTTTATGTTAGTTTTAATGTACCTCATGCTTACTATCCATTGCTAAAATCCTTATTAAGAAAAAACCATTGGAATTTTAACTAGTTACAGATGGTAGAGATAAAATTGGTCTTTAAAAATCTGTGTTTGAAATAGGATTTTCACGGAGAGGACTGTTTATATTTCCCAATATTATCCAATCTGTCTATTTGTAAACAGGAGTCAAAGGTTTACAAGCTTTAGCCTGAGATAAAAGTAAATCAGAATGAGGGAAGACCATGAGCAATGGAATCCCTTGTTACACTGGAGCTGCTTTATCCAACAGGATAAAGACCAGACAGGCCACAGCAAGGGGAAAGCAATGAGCTGAAGGGAACAGATGCCCTTCAAAAATTTTCCATTGTTTTCATGGAGAGAATAGCATTTGTAACTCATCAAATGGTCAGGTTGGACTTCATGTGCCATTGGCCTTTTCCAGGTATTTAGACTAGACCAGGATGGTAAACAGGCATGGACACAGTCAGACAGAGAGACCTTGGGATTCCTGAGCTGTCTGCTGTTTCTGGGCCATGGTGCAAGCTCATGGGCAAGAGGGGGGCTGCATAAAGCCTCCATCTGGCCTCTCCACACTCTGGTTTTAGCTGCCATTGTAGGTGAGAAGGCTGAGGAACCTCAGCCATGTCCTGCTGCTCCTTGCATGAGCCTGTCTACTGCCCTCTCTTGGAACACAGATATTCCTCCAGGCAAGAGCACAAAGTCCCTGCTTACCCCAGGGAGACTTGCACAACCTCTTGCTACATTCTCTGGCTACCTTCACTTTTCCCTCTGAGATACAAAAAGTAAGCTGAGCTGCTAGCCATTTGTAATCAGGAAAGAGCAGCAGCATCATGTCTGTGCCACCCACTAGGCACAGAAGCTCTTGGCTACCCCAGCAGCTTCCAGCTCTTCATGCCTTTGGGCCTCACTGCAGCACCTGTCAACAAGGCAGAAACATGTAAGGTTAAAAAAATTGTAGAAAAAAGAAAGCCCATGGCTTACAGATCAAACTCCAAACCAGAACAACCTCTTTGTTTAACGGGATCCTCGTTTTTGCCAAACCCACTGTTTGCTAATAGTCAAGGGTGAGTCATTGCTGCCCCTCTCCACAGCCAAGGGTCTCTGGAGAGGAGGCTATTTTGGCTGTGATTTCTTCTGTACAAGTGGTACCACCTGAACAGCAGCTCAGTTTCCAGGGCTCAGAAGAGAGAAATCATCTTCAAAAGCCCACAAATGAAGGGAAGGCAGTGACAGTGCGTGAGGCTTGGGGCTATGCCCTACATCCCGTGGCCTTCCCACAGATTCTTCCACTGTAACTGCTGGCCTACTGCATCCCTGCCAAGGTCTGAAGACAGACTCCAAACAGGGAGAAGTGACTATGACATCTGGGCTCACCACAACTTCAACATTCTCAACAACAAACACTCTACTTCAGCCAGATTTTTGGCAGGAAAAGCAAGTTTCGTGTCTGAGATTTCCATTTAAGGACTTTTCCCAACTATCTCTTAACTCAGCCAGCTACAGCATCACACAGAGGAAAGAAGCCTTCACATTGCCACCTCCCTGCCACCATGCCCCTTTTTGGACAGGTGCCCCTTTTTGTCCCATATGGACATGGAGAAATATAAGTTCTGGAGGAACAGAAGTGCACCAAGGTGGCCCTGGCTGCTCCTGGGCTTCCTTCACACGCTACTGTACCTCTCCTTTCCCCTGACCTTCAGCCTTGTGTCTAGCAATTAGAGCAAAAAGCCCAGAGGAGTCCACATCCCAATAGACAGGGAACAAAGGGGAAAATGGTTTTTCCCCACATGCCTGTTGGGTGAAGGACAGATTTTGACCTTTGGGCTCCTGGTGTTCGTAGGAGAGCTCAGCAGTGTCAGGAGTCCAGCAAGGAGAGGGGAGCTCTGTGCTGGCAGGCACAGGAGGAGGAGGAGGAGGAGAGGGAAAGCCACCCTGACAGGGGATGGCAGCGTAAGCCAGCCAGCACTGTGGCTGTGACATGTGGTCACCAGTCACACCACTGTGTACAGCTGGCTGCTCATGAGGAGCAAAACAAGAGCCTGCACAATGTGACAGCCTGAGGTTAAAACAGATAAATAAACAAACTAGGTTTTGAATAATAATGAGACACATCTGTATTAAGAAACCATGATTGTTTTGTTAAAAGTGTGCCAATGAAAGCAGTATTTTATAGAGTATTTGAAAGACTGTCCTTTGAGCTGTTTGTAGCAAGCACATAGTTTAAGAAGCTTTGATGAATTCAAAGGGGGTTTTTTCTTCTTATAAGAGCCACTGATGTCACCTAGAAAAACATTATATATACTACTTTCCTTGGCTTTTAGGTCTAGCAGAATGACAATTACTACAGCAGGCAGAGGCCAGATAACACAATTCAGGCAGCTGCATTTTTTGCAGCTGGACTTCTGCATTTTTGTTAGAGATGATCAGTTTGCACTGACCTGAGGACATAACATGAAAGCTGTTCTTGTGTGTCATTCAGAATCTTGCTTACTAATGTTAATACACTACAGGAAAACAGCTCTTACCATTTGGTGGACCATATAACGTATAACGACTAGAATTTTTAATCGTAAATTTATAATCTTCAACCAAGAAAAATCTGTGGCTATCATAATGTTACTGCCTTTCTGAGAAAGATAACATACTAATGAGCAGATTCATCAATGTCTTTTAAAGCAAGAAATAGAAGGAACCCAATAAAATTATCAGTTAAAAAGATTCAAGGGAGACAAATGCATTCTGTGCATAATTAATTTACAAATTTACCAATTATGAGAAATGTTGTGAAAAGCCAGAGTTTGAGCTCCTTCCAAGTTTATGGATAAAGAGTCCAACAAGGCTGACAAGAAAGCAAGGACTCAGAAAGTGTCTCAGTTTGGAAGACCTCAGCTGTGGAGGAAGCAGGAAGACAACCTCCTGGCAAGCATCGCTGTGCTGCCCACATCGCTGGGAGGAGCGCGAGAGCCTGGTACAGGACAGTGCCCAAGACAGAGGGTACAGGGCTAGAAGGGCCTCTGATCACATTTACCAGAGTCCTTCGGATGTAACATTAATTCCAAAACAGAGACATAATGAAATGGCTGTTACGGATGATTTCATAATTGCCCCAAGAGAACAAGTTGGGACACCAATTAATTTTATTGAGAAGGAACAGCAGTGGCTTATGAACTTCTGCAGAGACCTAGTCTCCTGCATTAACAAAATAAGCAGCATAGATAAAAACTATAAAAAGCAGCTATGCCAATAAAATTGTCTCCAAATGAAGTGTTTTGATATTCTACCCCACGAGCTGATAAATTTATGAGACCTATTTTTTTAGCTTTACAGTGTGTGTACAAATATGTATGTATTTGAACAGATATACATTCAAACTTTTCTAAACACAGAGGAAAAACAGAAGCCTCATAAGAAATCACAGCATCTCACAGGTAGAAAAGGAGAATTCTAAGCAGGAATGACATGACTTTTGAGCATAAGAGAGTTTTCAATTGCAATTATCCTGTCCAAGACAGGATAATTTAAGCAATAATCAAAATCACAAATATCAAAAACTAGAACTTTCTGCAGCGCCCAATGAAGATACCTAAAACAAAGATAAAACCAACAAAACAGCTTATTACATGTCAGCTTACTGTTTATCAGCTAGAAACAAATCTAAGTGCACTGTTAATTTAGGCCATCAGAGAATAGATCTGTATTAAAGAAAATTAATTCCATCAGTCAAAGTCAAATAGCAAAAAAAAAATCTTTAATAATACATTTTACATAGAATGTATCCACCACACTCCAGGGCACTGAAGAAAAGCTAAGTGAAAATGGGACTCCTTTGGCTGGTAAATGTAAAGATATATGTGTGCACGCATGCATACACACATGTAAACATACACTTTTTTTTCTGTGATGAAAATATGCCCCAGCTGAGGGAAAACTGACTGCCCGAACTGATCTGAAAGACTTTAAATTATAATAATTTTTTTCAGTTTTACATCTTGATCCCATGCCATAAAACTTAAATAGTTTTATCACTGAAATGAAAGGTCATTTTAACCAAGGCAAGAGAAAGCTTCTCCATGTTTTATGTATTTCAACTTTATTTGCAAGTCAATATGTTCTGAATCTCTGTAGGTTTCCATTAAAGTGGAAATTGCAAAACCCTTTACCCTGATGGAAATTTGAAGCTGATATGCTCTAAGCCCTGCATGACTCCTCTTTTTTATATATATTTTATTTGTATTAACAGTTATGGAAGGAAATTTCCAGGGGACAGATCATTCGAGGTGATTCTGGCATACTGCTTGTCTCAGACTTGCCAGAAATTCTTAAGAAACAAATTTAAATCAAGGTCACTGTTTAAAATGCAAAAAGGCTCATGGTAGTCTGCTGCCATGGAGTTGCAACTGCAAAATAACACTGAGTTTATTGTCATTGTTGTAAATTATATCTGGAGATACTTGGGAGAAGCTTGAGCAAGACTCTGGACACTACAATAATGGAGAAATTTATTCACCGACCATGGAATTGTGAAAAGGGTTCTCTACAATCACTTCTCTTTGTAAGAAATATGTGTATTTTGGCATAACCCAGCACATACCACTACCTTGGGGTGTGTTTGCACTGCAGGTGCACCCCAAGACTGTGTCACCCGTGGATATGACTGTGTGCTACCTGTGTGTCCCACCTCCTCCTTCCCCGAGGGAAGCCCTGTGATGCTGTGTCTGGACAAGCCAGCTGGTGTCCCCAGGCACAGTGCACCACCCAGCCTGGGGTCACCCACAGGGACACTTCTGGCTGTGCACACTGATGCTGCTCTCTGTGGGTCACACGGCTCCAGCTATGCTGTTTGCTCCACAGAGGCATCTCAATCAGCGAGGGGAAGGCCAGCCAGACTGGGGACATCCTAAGGTGACTCTAACACTCTGTGATTCAAGGTTAGGTGGAACTTGTTGACAGACTGAGATCAGGGGAAATTAAAGTGAAAATGAGATTAAATTGGTTGCTAAACACTCTGTGACCTTCAGACCATCTGGGAATGCCCATTTATGTCCCATGGAGACTGTGCTGAAATCACATCCCACCACATGCAGAGTAAAGCCTGCTCCTTACCAGACAAAGGCCAGTCTTTCCTACTGAAGAGTGGCATGTTGACTGACAGCTGCAGCTTTTTGTGCTATTCCCTGGAGGAACTCAAGGAAACAAACACTTCTCAGACAGGATGGATTTCAAAAGAAACCAGTCCAATTATTGTTGCAAGAACTTAAGTGAGAAAACACCTTCTGTTTTGTTTCTGTCAGAAATGACCAGTTATCAGATGCTAGACCTCATCTGCACTGTAATGAAAAAACTGCAAGAATTATGCTGACTTCATCCATTCTAATCTCCCATGAGAGAATTTATTTGAAATACAAAATGGCACTTCACAATTGCTTAAGAAAAGCAAAATCTGAAAAGTGCTTTTGAAATTACCTGTTTTTACATCAACAGAGCAACATTACTCCTAATATTATTGATGTTGCTGTTTTACTGGTGAAGAAATAGAATCATGTAAGATTAAATAATTGCCATGGAATAGACATTTCTGATCGAGGAACAGAAATTAGATTGCCTGAAAGAAAACTCCGTGCTCTGTTTTCTTCCTCTCTGTGAATTTGATCAAATGCCACTAATAAAAGAGAGATTTGCATTTGATTTCAGTACATACAGAAGCAGGCTGACAAATGATTACGTGTATCAAATTGAAGTTATTATATCACAAAAAAACCTGTCATTCTTCTAAGTGAATTTGTGTCAGACAAATTTGTGTCAAACAAAAGAAGACAAGGCTCTTCCCTCTCCTCTCCTCTCTTCTCTTCTCTTCTCCTCTCCTCTATCTTATGCTTATTAAACTCTTTTTAAAGACTTTTCAGGACATACTGCAATTAGGATATCCAGCAGTCTATAGCAGTTAACCAAACAGATGGGTAGTCTCTCCAGAGTTCTATATAACAGCATGAGTTTTTCACTTTCCAGGTTTGTACAAATTAGAAAACAAATAAATGAGATAATACTTCCATTTTCTTCATAAGCTTTTTTACTTGAAAATTTAAAACTTCCTGCCTGAATTGTCCAAATCAGAAACACAGAGGAAAAAAATTTGTCAGTGTTATTTCAACATGAAAGAGCTCTTGAAACAGATTTTAGATTTTTACAATGTGTTGTAAGAACAATCCAAATTTTTTCAAATAAGCAAGCTTGGCACTTCACAGTACATGGTAATTCATGTATTAAACAAACTCTAAACAAGTTGGACTGAGACTCTGCAAATCCAAACAGTTCAACATAGAAAAGATTCTCATCAGGAGACAGAGGAAAGCAAGACAAAATTCTGAAGGACACGGGTTGTCTACGTGGCTCAGTGAATGCTTCAGTGGGGAGAGGCATAAAGATCCATATGGAATTAAAGAAACCTTGGAATGCCTTGTGCTGAAAACTCTTAATTCCATATGCGTAGAGTGAACTTATGCTGCCAGACTGTGATCACAATGCTTTCTTGCTTTTTGAATAAGTACAACCTACAGCCTCCCAGAGGCCTGCGGGCACTGATATCCCTGAAATCCCTGCCAGCCTCTCCTGGGGTGTCCCATTACCCTGCCCATGGTCCAGAACCCCATTTCAGTCCTGCTGACCCCCATCCACAAGCCAATATTCTGGTCTGGCCTCGGATGCCAGGGTTGCCTCTGGGGATAGACCCTTGCTGGTGAGATCCTGCCTTGCTACCCTGTTCCTTGTGAGTTCCATTGCTCCCAGTCCCAGGGAACAGCCAGCCCTTGCCCAACACAAAAACCTCCACAAGATATGAAGTTGTAGAACATCAGCCTAATCAAGTAGAAATGCAGGTCCTGAGTGAGTGCTTGCTGGGTATCAGTCGGGTGCCGGAGGTACCGAGGGTAGGCTTGGGTGGAGATAGCACTCCCGGGAAGTCTGCAGGGAGGAAGGATGCATTGTCCCTTCTGCTTTTCTATGGAAACAGCAATATTTGTTTCAGTAAGAAAATATAAAACCATAAAGAATTTAAATGGAATTTTATTTTACAGCTCCAAACTGTTTGGAGCTGTCTTTCTAATGTGCATGTCCTTCTGTCTCACTGAAAATAAAAGGTTTGATTTAATCAGGAAGAAGCATACTTTAAAAATCTGTTATTACCCAAAAGCAGACATTACATAAATTTTATTCTATTTTTATATCTTCCTGGCTCCAATCTCCTGAATCTGACATTAACCATAACAATCGCACATGTGACTAAACCAGGCCAAATTCTCTTTTTTCTATTCCAATATAAATATGGAAGTAATACTGTTGAAGTAATAGCTTTGAGGTAGACTCCTTCCACGAGAACAGGACTTTTCTCAGAACAGCCAGAGTCAGGAAAGTGTGCTGATTTTGAGGCCAGATTTTTACTGACAAGTTGGAGCACTAAACTGGAGACCACCAGGGTTGACGTGAGAGCCTGGCACTCCCAGAGGCTGGGGACACAGGCTAATGTTAGTGGCATTTTGAAAAGCACATGCGGCTTCAAAGCTCTCATGCCATTTCAAAATGCCTTAGGCTTTCAGAATTTCAAGCCCCACTAATTTGCAGTAAAATGTCAGCTTTTAAAAGCATTTGTCATTTGTGCTGAGACATAGCCACTCATACCTCTGTGAGGTTCAGGTTCACAGCCACAACCTCTCTCATGTTTGACTGGAGGTTCTTGTTGAAGCTCTATCTTTGCTGCTCTTGAACATGCCAACACTACACCAAGGGTCTGAAGATGGAGACCTTGCAGCTAACTCTGGGCAGGGAATACTGCAGTGCCCTGTGGCCATAGTCCTGCAAGAAAGCTGCCAGCATTGACGTGGCCACAGGCTGCTCAGGCATTGAGCCCTGTCAGGTGTGCACAGCCTGGGTCTCACGTTGCTGTCCTGAGCATCTGTGTTGCCCAGGTAGGCAAAACTTCCAGTTTTCCTCCTGGAAAAGCCAACAGCTTGGTGTGTTGCAAGTGTACCCTCTGTACACCTAAAAGCATTGCTATCTTAACTATGATTGTTTTTGAAAAAGTTTACTCATGTCAAGCCATGGGCAGATATCCTCTTCCATGTACAGCAGAACAGGGCCAAGAGACTGCCACTCAGCTGAACAGGGCTGCTCCAGGCCCCAGGTCGCAACGCCCACTGCTCCTCTGTCAGAGAGGTTTATGGGCACCTCCCCAGCTTGCTTCAGGAAAAATCAACCAGCTTAGTCCAGTCTAAGCCTTTAAACTTCTCCTTTGGTCTTTGCCTAGTTCAATGTAGAATGTAGTCCCTGGCTGGATGCCTACTTTTCCACACATTTCCCAGAAAGGCACAGTGCCAGAGTGATATCATTTGATGAACTTCCAGAAGAAAACAATGTGCTGGGAGAGGAGTGTCCTTTTGAGGATCCGGAAGTTTTTTTCTCTTCATGTTTTTCTTCTTACATGGTAAACACCGTTCTTTTGTGTACCAAGGGAGCAACTAGGTGAAGGAGAATCCATCTTCAGAGATGTCCATGATCTAATAAACAACATTTACCTTGAGGGCATGAGAATTAAGCCATACCCAGGGACTGCAACATATTCAGCTATATATCCAGTGAAGTTCCCAAAGAAGTTCTTGCTTTGCTAGCTATCCTCCATCAGTCACTCCTGTGCAAAGTGATTGCTCTCAAGAGAGGAGCTCTCTATGGACTTCTGCTCACAAAGCCCAGGTGGGAACAGAAGTGAGCACAAAACACAAGGCAGGGGAAGTCTGTCCCCGTGACTTGTGGCAAGAATCTGTGACTTTTGTACTTATTTGTCCCCATGTGCCTTGCAGTTTGACATTTTATTTTTGCTCCCTGTTTTTCCTCTTTCCAGGCCATCCAAAATGGTTTTCCCAGCCTGTTCTCTATTTCTCTTCTATCATCACAAGGTTGGCAAGCCAGAAAGATCTAAGACAGGAGATGGAAATTTTCCTAGTAAGGGCTGGAGAGGAACCCAGAGACGGCAGCCTGCTTGAACTGAAAGGCATTCCACAGGAGATGGGCACACTGCTCTAGTTATCTATCCACATCTTTAGATGCCTACATGCTTCCATATGCTGTATTCCAGTCCAGATTCATAACTAACCCTTCAAATTATAGGTCATCCCTGAAGACAGCTTCTAATTTATGGCTCCTGTCTCTTTTTCTTATCTTATTTTAAGAAAATAGAGAAAAGATTTCAAATAAGCCTGTACCTGAGGTGTAGGGACACTCATATCCTGAGTCCTCCAGTGTTAAATCCTGGCCTTTTTTCTCTACACAGCAAGCAAACATGTTATTGTCTCCCTGTTACTTTCCAACTGTAAGCAACTGGCCTCATTTCTTGGCTCTCTGTCAAAACAAATTCTGTCAGGTTATAGTTATTCGTGTGTTCTGGTACAGCTGGCAGTGAAACTGCTTCGCCTGCCAGCATTCTTGTTAAAATTCCCCCCAAATGAGTCAAGCTATCTCACCAATACACACCTTGACCAAGTTCTTGGGCATTTTTCAGAAAAGCAACCTGCCAAATAACGGGAATACCTGGAGAGACTGTTTCAACTCAGACACCGAGAAATAAAATTGCTCCCACTCTTTTGATGTTTTGAAAATCGAACATATTAAACTTCTGGCCTTGATTACAAGCACTCAACTTCTCATGAAGGTTTGAGACATGGTTGAAGAATCTGACTGCATTCAATGTAGTTATGAAGAAGATTGTTCAAACATGACTGACTACAAACTTAAGTGAGTGAAATTGTTAAATGTCAGCACTGCTAATGAGGCCTTTAAGGATTGTTTTCTCAGAAATGTTTAGCTAATGGTCCTTCCCACTGGCTGATTGATTCCTTTGGGCACCATCAGCCATTCTGGTACTGGGAATCAGAAGTTCAGACTGCTCAAAAACTGTTGGGTCACTTTCCCCTTCTTACACAAGGGAAACAAAACAGTGTAAAGCCATGTGAAGATTGCTGGATTGTGTAGCTAACCCAAGCAGTGTGGTGATGGCCAGCTGTGGTCTTTATTCATGAGAGTAAGGCATGGTTTTACATTTGGAGCTCTGGAAGTTCAGCACAGTCCCCATAACACAAAACAAGCTAGGAGATGTATAAAGCTGTGCCCAGCTGAAGGTGGATGACCATTGTAAAATCCATGGGAAAAAACTCCATTATTAAGACTTGTATTTTAAATGGAATAAAAATCACACAGAGCAAAGAAACTGCTGAGTGTGGAGTGCCAAACCATAAGCACCTGTTTCTGAGGCTCTGTAGAAAGGTAACTGGTGGTGGCAGATTGAATGGCAGGTTTGAGCTCTTCAGGCATGTGGACACAGCTGACCTTTGTGGATCATGTTTTGAGAGGAAAAAGACTGGCATAGCCAGTGAGATTTCAAACGAATTGTTGAAGGTGTCTCTCTCTCTGCATCTCATCATGACTTATTACCTTCTTATTCACCTTGTTCCTGGATGGGAGCGTTGGGGAAGGTCTGTGAGTCTCACAGTGAGGATTCATGGTAGCAATGTGAGGCAGTACGGGCCTTTGCTTTTGGAAAGCCAAAGGAATACAGACTATCTTGTTCTTTACCACTAATCCATTTCCAGGGCTGCAGACAGAAAGGGCCCACAAGTACCACAACTTCTCATCTACATCTTCGTGCACATCTTCTACTGCTTAAACAGCTGTGTGTGTGTATTGGAAGTGAATTCAAAGCTAGCAAGGCAAGACAAAAGTAAAAGCACAGTCAGGGAAGCTTGTGACTAATAGCTACTGGCGCTTGACCCAGCTTTTATTTATAACAGACTCATGGGAAATCTTCTAGGCTTGTTTCAAAACAATGCCAATTAGTAAATTTTAGAATTAGCCCTACATAGTTGAACAAGTAAGAAAGATTAGATCATATACCAGAAAGTGTCAAAACTGGGAATTTGTTAAAATCCCTTAATTTCTAAGTTTAAAAAAATCTTAATGACATAGTCTGAGTATACCAGTTATGGAATGAGATTTCCTAATGTCTTGATGATAAAGATCCTCTGCTGAGCACCTGGCTTCAATGGGGATCTAACTTACAGTATGTTCTCAAGGGAGATCATAGAATCACAGAATAGTTTGTGTTGGAAGAGACCTTTAAAAATCATCTAACCAAACCCCCTGCAATCATCAGGCACATTTTCAACTAGATCACTTTGCTCAGAGCGCTGCTCCAACTGGCCTTGAATGTTTTCAGGGATGGGGCATTGGTCGCCTCTCTGGACAACCTGTTCCAGTGCTTTGCCATCACCATTATAAAAAATTTCTTCCTTCTACCTATTTTAAATCTACCCTATTTTAGTTCAAAGCCACTACCCCTTGTCCCATCGCAACAAGCCCTACTAAAAAGTCTGTTGCCATCTTTCTCATAATTACCACCTTTAAGTACTGACTCTCTCAGCACGTCTTCATAGGAGAGGTGGTCCAGACCTTTGATCTTATTTGTGGCCTCCTCTGAACCTGCTCCAGCATGTCCATGTCTTTCCTGCACTGAGGACCCCAGATACGGACACAGCATTCCAGGGGGGATCTCACAAGAGTGGAGTAGAGGGGCATAAGCACCTCCCTTGACCTGCTGGCCACGCTGCTTTTGATTCTTTAGATCTGCCACCTTCACAGACTGCAACAAGGCCCAGAAAAGCTTTTTGAATGTTTTTCCAATATCAAATGAATGAGATGACTTTAAGAATAGTGATGGAACAAAGGAATCTGCCATTCACTTGCAAAAGCTGTTTCAGAAACCATTCTGAGCAACCTGGTCTAGTGGAAAGTATGCCTGCCCACAGCAGGGAGGGTGGAACTAGATGATCTTAAAGGTCCCTTCCAACACAGACCATCCTATGATTCTATTACTAGAACTGATCAGCATGTCCATCATCTTCCAGTGAATGCTTTGATGTGCACTCTTGCTCTACGTAGTGGATTTGAAACCTATTGAAATGCCATTTCCTAAACTTGGAATAACATTATCCTAACCCTGTGTTTATTTCATTTTCATTATTATTTTTGGTGATGGCTATGATAAAGATGTCTGTTATTGTTCTGAAGAAGAATACCATGTGTTTATTCTGGCTTTCAGTTTTTGGAAAAATACATTGAACTCCTCAAACATTGTTTTTCCCAGGAGAAAAATCACTTGGCATATATAAATGACTTTGTTTCCTACCCCCTGGTTTATGGACAAACTTTTTATCTTTGAAAAGGACAACCAGAGGCCAAGAACAAAGTGTTATTTATGATTCACGTTCTGCCTCCCCGTTAACTCTCTGTGAACAAATATTTAACTGCAATATAGATGACTCCTGAAAAAGTGATCTGGGTGGTCTATTATACCCTCTAACTTCATAAACCCCTGTGGACTGAAATTTCTGATTTTGACCTCCTAAGTAAACCTGAAATTTCAAAAGCCACGGTTGTATGTTCTTTTTCACCTTTAACATTTCAGTGGTGCTTTTAGAGCACTCACTGGGAAACAGGGGGCATGGGTTCAACACTGTACTCCCTTCCTTGGTCTGAGGAGATTCACATTTTCTAAGAGACTGCAATAACAGACAGGCACCCCCCCTCCTTTTAAAATGACTACTACTATGCACAAAGAAATGCAAGAGTCTGAATTCAAAGGGCAAGAGAAGTCCTGATTCTCTGGCTTAATGCATGGTTTCCCAAATGTCATTTTTTGGCTACCACTGTTGGAAGAAGCTTTCTGTGTTCCCCCCAAGACTAAATTCAGGCCTGTAAACATCATCACCTTAATATCATCACCATTTTCTCCTAAGCCCAGCTCTGTTTGCCTTACTGCTTTCCCACCATTCAGCTACATAGCCCCATCACTCCTTAAGACCTCCAACCCATAGATGAAAGCTCCATATATTGTCCTCTATGCCTTCTTCCCAAGCTGGTTCTCCAAACACAACACCCCAGTCATCTAAGGCACATCCTTATCTCAACAACCCCATTCCCCTCACCTTCCCCAAATGGCATTTTTCCCATGGTCTTTTCAGAAATACATGTCTCAGACTAATTAATTTCCTGTAGGCACATGAGAAAAACAGCAGGGGAGGTCTGGGAGCTGGAGACAGCTTCACACATCAATAAGTTACTGGCCAGCCAGTCACAGGAGCAGCTGTGTGAAGGTTTTTACTCTGATTTGTAAAAGATCCTTGACACAGCAAAACTAGCAATTGTTGAGATTGTTTTTCCTTGGCTTACATGCAACGCAGTGTGGGAACATCTAGCCTACTGATTCAGACTTTCATCTGGCAAAGGGCAGGATTTTTTTCCAGTCCTTGAACCTTAGGTCATGTCTGCTTCTTATCCATCATCTTTGTGTAAAATGCATATGCAGGCTTAAGCATGAAGTCTCTCCAGGATGTTCCCTCCTGGCTAAGAGTTTAAAGTTTTTCTTCTCTGAATTGATCTTTGTTTTCCCTGATTTAACTCCTGTGAAAATCCATGAGCCTTATTTGAGTATGCTCAGTAGTACATCAGAGCAAACGTCACTGTGAAGTTTGTGCTTGTAGCTAACAACTGCCTTGGAGTTATCATTTGCTGCTCTGCTGTAATGTTCAGCATTCATATGCTAATCCATTCGTGGAGACTGCTATGCCTGACTGTATGGTGAGGCTTTATCAAATGACAGCAAAATTAATAGTTTGGTTTCTGCCATTTTGATGCAAGATATCTAAAACGAAAAGCAGAATACATATCACTGAATAGAATTTTGGAGCATTATTTATTTCTATCCAAATACAGTATTTTCATGGTTTTTTGTGCATTACCACTGACACCATGTATGCTGGTTTGAAAAGCAAACCAGTGAGAGACTCCAAGTCAGAAATGCAATTTAATAGGAAAAATAAAATAAATGCAATAGTACAAAAAAGAAACCACTGACAGAGTCAGAATACAACCTGACACCCTGTTGCAGGTGTTGGTAGCAGTCTGATTCAATAGTGGCTGCAGTCCTCCTGGAGTGATGGCTCTGTTGAAGCAGTGATCCCATAGAAAGGGTTGGGTCTTCACCTGAAGGCCCAGTGGTAGCTCTTGTCCTCTGGAAATCCAGTAGGTAAGGGCTGACTGTGGTGTTCGAAATCTCAGCTTATATCCAGGATGGGATGCTTGATTCCTCTCTCTGGGCGGAGCATCTCACAACGGGGATGATGTAATTCTGCCAGTCATGGGGTGGGATTAGATGGCCCATTAACAGAAGATATCCCCCTGAGGGGAGGATGGGTCATGGCAGAGATAAAGAGCCCTGCCCCACCTGGTTTCAGCAGCTGGCCCATTAACAGGAGATAGTTCAGGAGCGAGTTATCTGTGAGTCATGGGGCAAGGCCTTGATGGGCCCATTAACAGGAGATAGCCCAGAGGGAGGAGGCAAGGAACACTGCCCCACCTGGTTCCAACAGTTCATGAAGATGGTAATAGAATACACTGCAACCCAGGACATCATGACAGTTTCTAATTTTCTACTCTGTAAAAGAAAAGATTCTTCATAAAGACTGTGTATGTATGTATATATACATGTGTATACATATACGCTGATCTTTTCCCTGCTGAATAGATCTGACCATGCCATCCATATACCAGTTGAAATATCATGAACTGCAAATAAATGTAATGGCTTGGGATTTTAAGACAGAGTCAAATGCAATCAGTAGTACAATCAGTATCACAGAGAGGGGACTGAGAACAACAATTTCTAGATTAAATGGCTCTGCAGAGGGATCTGGACAGGCTGGATCAGTGGGCTGAGGCCAGTTGTGTGAGGTTCAACAAGGTCAAGTGCCAGGTCCTGCAACCACAGGCAGCGCCTTAGGCTGGGGCAGAGTGGCTGGAAAGCTGGCCAGTGGAAAAGGACCTGGGGTTGCTGGTGACCGCAGCTGAACATGAGCCAGAATGTGCTCAGGTGACCAAGCAGGCCAATGGCATTTGGCCTGTATCAGCAACAGTGTGGCCAGCAGGACCAGGGCAGTGATTGTTCCCCTGTATTGGGCATTGGTGAGGTCACACCTCAAATCCTGTGTTCAGTTCTAGACCCTAATTCAAGAAAGACATTGAGGGGCTGGAGCACATCCAGAGAAAGGCAGCAGAGTTGATAAAGGGTCGGGAGCACAAGTTCTGTGAAGAGCAGCTGAGGGAGCTGGGAGTGTTTAGCCTGGAGGCCTGGGGGAGACCTTATCACTCTTTACAACTGCCTGAAAGGAGGTGGTAACCAGGTGGGGGTTGGTCTCTTCTCCCAGGGCGCAAGTGACAGGTTGAGAGGAAATTACGTCAAGTTGTGGCACTGGAGGTGTAGATTGGGTAGCAGGTAATCTTTCTTCACAGAAAGGGTTGACAAGTATTGGAACAGGCTGCCCAGGAAAGCAGCAGAGTCACCATCCCTGGAAGTGTTCAAGAAACGTGTGGATGTGACACGGTTTAGTGATGAACATGGAGATGCTGTTAGGCAGTTGGCTGGACTTGATAATCTTAAAGGTCTTTTCCAACTTTAATGGTTGGAAGTCTATGATTCACTGTAAAATAAACATTGACTGCATTTCACAGATATTTTTCTCAATCACCCATTTTATTTCTTCTTTTTCTCCCCACAGAAACCAGTGGATTCTGATTTCCTTGAATGCTGTAAATTAGCTTTGAAGGAATGGACAGCTCCAACAAAAAAACCCACACAAGTTTTCTGAGAAGACAGCAAAGGAACTAGAAAAAACAGCTTGACTTATAGGTTCTCACCTGACTCATGATCGACTCTCTGCTAATGCAACACTAATTTAAGACACCCTTGTGTATCAGGTACTGCAATTACTCAGCATGCCACTGTTTGTACAGTTACTTTTCTTTAGTATCCCAGTATATAGTGGGACAGGGAAATCTAATTTCCATTCAATAGTTTATGAAAACACCCAAATACTATCTATAAAGATTTAAACAATTTTATTGCAAGATATTGTAACACAGTTCACTGTATAACAGCCCCAGCCAAGCTTAAAAAACCCAACCTGTTAGCAGCCCATTCACACTCCACCATCCCCTGCAGGGCAGGGCAGCTTCCTGGTTCCACCTGACCGACTAGGGTGAAGTGTTTATTTGTGCTGTTTCCAAGAGGCACCGAAGCTGTAGCTCTCTAACTGCCAGCCTTTCTGCAACTTCAGCGAGTTTCTGCTAAGGTTGTTTAAATTGGAGTTTCATTTGCCACCATAAGGGCAAATTCCAAAATGAAACAAAAGTGTAAGCTTTATCCTCACTAGAGGCGCATCCCTCTAGCACAGACTAACTCCCTCCAGCAAGAGGGCTTTTATCTATAAAGCTATGTAGGGCCCAAAGACAAAATAAACTATGCAATCAAAGGTCTTTGCATTGAAAAAATCCAGATTATTTTTTCACGTGTCAACACCTGGCCCCAAAAAGGCTGATATTCACCAGTTAGACTATGTCAGTCTACAGCTCCTTACTTGAAAGACATACAGCAACATGTACAGTGCCCAGAAAAAGCTCCAACCTGACAGACTTTCCTCCTTGCCGCCTACATGGATTTTGGTAATGCAGAAATTCCACGTCGAGCTCTGCACCTCTACCTGTGCATAGTGTATCACAGTGTCACATTTATTTGCATATTCAGAGCCCTTTGCATATGACTAGAGTGTCTTATTCATACTTTTTTTTTCCAGATCTGAGGATGTTTGTGTTGCTGTATATTACAAGTTTTGCCATCTATACAAGCGAACAACCTCTGCAAAGCCAGACCAAAGGCGAAAATTACTACACCAGATATATCTGTAGCATCCCAGGTTTGCCAGGCCCTGCGGGACCCCCTGGAGCCAGCGGATCCCCAGGGCCACATGGACGCATTGGTCTTCCAGGAAGAGATGGTAGAGATGGCAGGAAGGGAGAAAAAGGTGAAAAGGGGAGTGCAGGTACTGAATATTTGTGTAACCTAACACAGCAGTACAAAAAAGCAAGACCTTTCATCATCACTGTTATACGCACATATATATAAATATATGTATATCTATATACACACATACATGATGAATGTGTGTATGTGCCTGTGTGGGGTTAAGTGTGATGCACATGTAAATATAATGAAAGTATGCAGATATATTTTAGATATGTCTAATATGCACATACTGGTATCAGTATAAAGAAATGTAAATGCACAACCTTCCTTCACACAGATGCTAAGAAAAAATTTGGGAAGAATGAAGCATCTGTGGTGTCAAATAAATAGTCTCACCTGTGCCATTAGCCAGGCATAGAAGATTAGCAGGTACTTGGACATGCACTAAAAATGCTCTAATTGTAGGAAATATTTAGTGCACAAGTATCACTACGTAGGTAGCCATGCTGCTGTCCTTCCCAGCAGCAATGCCTTGCAGTTCAGGCAGCAATAGACTGATTATCTATAAAGTTCTTTAACATGTAATCAAGACACCTGAAGAAAAATAGGAATATAGAAACAAAGGACCTGCAGGCTATGAAGTCTGGTCATTTGTTCCAACCTGGCATTCCTTTTGCAAACTTACTAGAAAATTTTGAAAGTATTTCTAGAGTATTTTGAAATTCTGACCATGTTTTTCTTGTTTGTTCAGGCACACACAGTAGCCCACACAATCATTTACTGAGGTGATATGTGGAACGATTAACTAACTTAAAATGTTTTTGAAGGTTTAAGAGGAAAGACTGGGCCATTAGGACCAGCTGGAGAGAAAGGAGACCAAGGTCAGTCTGGTAAAAAAGGACCTGGAGGATTGACTGGTGCCAAAGGTGAAGTAGGTCCAGCTGGGCCACCCGGACCTAAGGGAGATAAAGGAGACCGCGGAGAGCCAGGTGCACCAGGGGTCTGTAAGTGTGGAAAGATAGTGCTGAAATCTGCCTTTTCTGTTGGCATCACCACAAGCTACCCAGAGGAAAGATTACCAATTGTATTCAATAAAGTCCTCTTCAACGAGGGGGAGCATTACAACCCGTCGACAGGAAAGTTCATTTGTGCCATCCCAGGGATTTATTACTTTTCTTATGATATCACCTTGGCAAACAAGCATCTTGCAATTGGGCTGGTTCACAATGGGAAGTACCGGATCAAGACTTTTGATGCAAACACAGGCAACCACGATGTAGCATCTGGATCCACAGTGATCTACCTTCAGCCAGAAGACGAAGTATGGCTTGAGATCTTCTACACTGATCAGAATGGTCTCTTTTCTGATCCAACGTGGGCAGACAGTTTGTTTTCTGGATTTCTCTTATACGTTGATACAGATTACCTTGACGCTTTATCAGATGAAGATGAGCTCTGAAGCAGATGTCTAATGACATTCAAACTGGAGGCCCCAGCACAGGAATTCATTTATCTGTGTGGGGAATACAAAGTTGAAATGAAAAAAAAATATCTGGGAGTTCATTCTTGTTTTGATTGGAACCAAATCTGAGCTCGTAAGGATGTTTCTAGAATCTAAGATGGATTTTTTAATGAACAGCAGGGATATCAAAATAAACTGTAATTAACAAAAGACTGCATCACTTCAGGACTGACTTCCCTAGAATTATGTTTATAATACTATTTAAACAAATTTAAGATATGTACATTGGATTTTATATAAAATGTATTAAGTTGCAATTTAGAATGGATATTTTGTATATTACATTAAAGTAAAATTGAACAATAAACTGCAATATCATCTTTGGTCATTTTAAGACAGGCAATATACTAAAAACAGATAAAATATTGAATTTTTTGAAGGAGAGGAATAAAATAGGAATGACTGCTTCAGGATGCCACTGCACAGGTCACAAGGACAGTCCCATCTGATATTTACACCAAGAAATAGCACTCATACCTAACCAACCTCCATAAGTACATGAAGATTTGTACTAGCTGAGGGCTACTCAATAGCAGCCATGAAAGACTAGAACAAAGCTATCAAACATATAATGAAATTAAAAACTGGCAGAACTGAAAACTTGGTGATAGACAGTCAGTATTCAATGTGGGTATTTTCAGTGTAATTCCAAGTCTCTTTGCTATTCTTTCAATGCCATCTACTATCTTTATGAGAAATGCGGGAAAAAAACTATAAACTTTCTGCTGAAGTAAATTGTGGATGCCAAAAAATGACAGGACAGTGATCACTAATAAGATTATATGAAACAAAGTGAGTCACATGATTAAAGCAGAAGTTATATTTCAATATGGCCAAACGCAATTAAATAAATGTAGGTCACACACAAGATGAAAAACTGCATTCAGGAAATCAATGAACTTGGAAAAGGTACGTGAGACCTCATGGATCATCAGCTAAATAGGAGTAATTAAAGTAGGCTGTTGCTACCTCCCTTTGGATGTATGATAAATGGAATTAAAAGTAGACATGAATAGTAGTTAACTAGGAAGATATTATTTCTGTCAGTATTTCAAAAGCTTACTTGAAAGTTGCAAAAAAATGTTTCTATTTCTATTCATGGGGATTACACAAGAGATGTAACAAGGTCAATTTACTTTTCTTGTCAGTGAGGTTAAGAGGTGATTTAATCACCGTCTGCACCCATCTGGAGATAAAATATCTGGTAGTACCTGGCACTTCCCTCTATCAGATAGGAGCACAGCAAGATCCATTGGTGAGAAATTGTATCAATCCCCACTGGAAATCAGGAAACCATTTTACCAGTGGCAGCAACCAATCATTGCAAAAATATCTAGGAACATCATGAGTTCTCCAGCGTTCAACACCAGTCAAGACTGGCAATCTTTCATCGGGTCCTCTTACTTTCCAATAATTTACAATCTTTTATTCATTCCAGATTTACAGAGACCTGCTATTTCTAACAGTTATTCAGATAATGTTAAATGTTAGTGGTCTGTGTTGCACAACTCTTGAACCCACTTTAGTTACGACCAAGGCAGAGGGAAATTTCTAGGTTTTTTCTGTGTACTTGACTGAGTTAAGAAAGTTACAACCAGACAAAATGACACAAAAGTACTGCTGAGGTTGCAGAACCAGCACGATGGTTATGTATGGAACATCAGCCTGTGCCCTCTGTATCCATGCCCTCATTTCCTCCCACATCAGCATGCATGGCTTTGAGTACATGACTGCTGCTTTATGCAGCGAACAGGTGCAAAGCCCTGACCACAAATCAAACTGGCAATGCTTGTACAACCATTATTTTATTTGACAGTGAGAGATATCTGATAGAAGACAAAAGTGGATTATTTTTCTACCTAGACATCTAATTTATTAGTGTCATGTAACGGCTGCTTTTGGTGAAAAATATGGAAGAGAACACTTAGAGATTCAGTTTATCACCCTGCTGTACAATCATTTATGCATCTGCAAATTAAGGACAATATGAGTGCAAAATGCAGTCCAATCATCATTTACAATTATGATTGATGCTGATGCTTTGCAGCCATCAGTGCCTATCTGAGGCACAAAGACCATCAGCATTGCTCAGTGCTGCCTGCACTGAATTCCACAGGACAGAACAGAAGATCGTATTGAGCCCATGACTTCCAGGAAGCATAATTGAACAGATGCAGGACTGGACCCAGAATACATATCATGCAGCAAAAGTAACTAATGGAAGTTTTAAAGTAGATGATTATCTTAGAAAATATGGAAATAGGTTTATGACACTTGAATCCATATAACGTTTATGTTAGGAGTAACAAGCCAGTTTTATTAGAATTAGAAAATCTGATAAACCCAGCCTTAAGAGAAGAGTATGACTGATTCTCTTCAGACTCTACAGAAATGCATTTGGTAGTTATAATACATCTGGAAATTTTCAGACAAAACTAATTTTTCTCAATTAAACAGAGAAAATATACAGCTTTATAGTGAAATATTCCTGGTTTCAATCCTAACTATAAGCAAACTGCTCCCATGTAATAATCTGTAAAAATGCATCCAATATAAAAGAGGTATTTTAACCACACTTATGTTGAAAATGACACCATGGGAATAAGTAAACCAAGAATTATTGCTTTTCTTTTCTTAGCAATTTTAGATTTATGTTTATAGAATGATAGAAAAGTAGCCTAGCTTCACAAAGTTTTCCCATTTGGATTCTATACTTTTTTGAACAGTTTAATATTTTGGCATGAAGAGTTAAAAAAAAAGGAATTCAGTTGAACTATTTCTATAGGTTTTGGCAAGAAGAATACTTCTACTACACATATGGACAATATATGTATATAAGCACCATGTGTCCCTGCCCTCATTAATGGTCTCAAGACATTAATCTAAAGTAAATCATTGCTTTTCCTAGTATATTATTTGAAAATAGATCAACTTCGATGACATGATATTGCATTTGGGGTATTTATCTGTCTAAATTTGAATTTATATGGAAAATATCTTGGGCTGATGTCTTCCCACAATTCACACCAGTACACAGGGAGGTCTGGTTGGTTTCAAAACATGGTAGGATAACAAAGAGCAAAATATCTTCAGGACCAAATTTGAAATTAATCAATGATTTCTACACAATATATCGGTCATTCTACACATGCCATAATGCCATATAAAATTAGGCATCCAGATCAAATTAGTCATCTAGACTTTGCCTATGGTCCACGGGGAGAAATAAGTGTCACCAGGAGAAACTCCCAGGAGGAAGCATGTCTTTACTGCAGCACCAACTCTTGGACTTCTTGATCAAGGCTGCAAGAACTCATACAAACCTCAAACCATCAGGACAACTTCAAACAATATTAAGAACATCAGTGTTCCTGAGATTTTTAAATAAAAGTATATATACATATTTACTTAGGATATATGTATGTAAAGATAAATGAATAAAAATAAACTTATTTGAAACAAAACAGCTCTCCACAGTCTTCTACTCTTTCAGACTTTCTTTATACTTGGTAGCATGACATTAAGGAGGAAGTTAGTCACATGTTCCATTGCTGAATATTTTTAATCTAGATAATTAATTAAACATTTATCTATGTTTTCAAATGTTTATGAGTATATTACATTGAATAAATACTTTCACTTTCTTGACTACTGGCATTGATGTTCATATGGTTAGGCTGTTACACAATTTTTTCAGGAGCAATAGATCCTCAATGTTTTACAATGTTGAGACAATATAGAGGAAATAATTACTAATGGACATCAGTACTGACATTATCTACATTCTTCAAATCTTTTTAAATCTACCTAACACAATTTATGTACTTTAAAAATGCGCAAAAATATACAAATCAGGAAGCAATTTATTTAATTTCCTACCAAGTACGCTATATTAGTTGTTGCAGTTCATTTAATACTCTATTTACCTTCCACAGGTCACTCACTAGGTTCCGTTCACACTCATTCACTAAGATATTTACTGAATAAATTAGTTTTCACTGACTGGTTTATTAATTGATTTATTTATCCATTGGCAGGTAATTCATACTCAGAATAATTATACTAATGCTGTACTAAGTAGTTTGGTCAGCAGGAATTCCAGTTTTATATGGAAATGGGGCTTTATTTGTATATGTCTTTCAGTAGCTGATGAGTCCCATCCAAGAAATACTACATTAAAGTAAACAGGAAAAAATACAGTTGAGAAAGCAATATACCACTATCTTTACCAATGAGTAATGCTTTCAAGAAGCAATTTATTCCTTTCAGTATAAACTATCTAGACTTCAGCTCAGAGAGCATTTAGAGGTCATTCACATTTTCCTGTAACTCCTTAGGTCAACACTCCCAGCTGAGGTTACATCAACACTTCTGAATTTCAGAGGTATGATTCTTCCTCCCATTCACAGAAAGAAATTTCAAAATACTGTCACGAAATTCTCAGTCACTGATACTTGGTTTTGTCCTAGCTGCATACATCAGATCAATTCATGGAAGTTACTATCTAAGGAAAAAGGAAAATTAATTAGACATATTATACACATATCTTTTAATAGCAAATATTCACAAAGAGAAAGGTGTCTTGGAATATTTGGTTCATATTCTTCAATTCTGAGTATAATTTTGGTATAATTTTGGCAGCTACCTGCTGGAAGAGGTGTAGGGACATTTTTTCTTCTATGCAGATTGTTCTTGCAGAAGCAAATATTAGTATAGAATTTCTCTTACCTGACTTTAATCTCTAAAAGTTCAAAATCACTGTGTAGGTTAAATTAGTTGTTGGCTCTCCTGTCATCAGTGCAAAGAAATAGGTGGGGTAAATCTCTGTTTGGATGACCCTGTATTAGAGACTTATATTAAGAAAGAAGGAATCAGGAAGTACCCGTGTCTTCATATTACCTGTATGTAAGTCACTAACTTAGGTTAGCCTTTAACTTTGAGATGGTAAAAGTTAAGTAAGATGTCTGGTCTTCAAGAACAATCTGCTAGGTGGAAAAATTGGCATAATTTAATTTGGCAATTTATATGTCTCAAAATTAGAGAGAAGATGTAGATTGATGAGAACAGAGAAGTACCCTGATAATGATGGAAGTGACCTCTTGGCAGATCTTCCAGAAAGTATTGCTCAAGTTCCTCCTGAGACAACTTCAACTGAAGTAACTTGGCTGGTCTCCAGAAAATTTTGCAATATATTAAGATGGGCTAGCCATCCTCTCATGCCTCCAAATTCAATACACTTAAGTATAAATAAAATATTGACATTTTTAAGGATACTTAAATGAATCCTGGAGTGATTCTACTTACACCAAAGTAAAAATTAATAAATTTGTTTCTTTTCAACTCTAAACCACCTGTCCTAAATTCTAAATTCAATACAAAATATAAGACAGCATTCATAAAATCATCTCTGTGGTAGAATAACCTTGTTTATTCCATCTTAACAAAGGGACAAAAAATACTGAATTCTTGAAAAATATAAATGAACCATGGTTCTCAGTGGGCTCTAAAGTGAATTTTTTGCAAGAAGAAGGTGGGATTTCTAGACATGAGCGAATTGCATGACGGAAATGTACTAGCAGTCATTTTTCTTTCACTACTTTCAAGGAAGTGTTATCTCTAGTCTCAGAAGAAAGTGAAAAGGACTTAAAACTTTTGAGCTGAACAACAATCTCTTTCATCATCTGAAAACTTGCCTGCCGCTGATGCTGATTTCCCGTCCATGCACCACCTGCATTAATGCACATTTTGTCAGACATTCTGATGTGTGAACACAGACTTCTAAACTGCATGTGACAAATTACAGGATATGTTATTTGTGATTTCTATCATGTTGGAGTAAGGTGCAACCAGTTCAAAAGTAATTAAGATGAGCAGAGTTTGTTCTTTCTCATTTGTAACCTCCCTGAAACTGGGATCACTATAGTATTGCACATAATACCTAAATTCCTATTCTAGGAACACAGCAACATGTACTCGTATTCTGTAAGTGCTGTATGTGGCTTGTAACATTTGCCATTTTCCTTCTGTTGATTTTACAAATTTTGACTTTGATTCTAGGCAGGCAATAAGAGGGACATATGGCAAAGCAAACCTTATATTATCCTCAACGCCTGAGAAATAACTCCATTGTTCCTTGTCCCCTGTTGAGTTTTAAACTGTTTTAACTCTGAGCTAGGGGCCTATGATGCCACTGCCCACTCCTGGGGCATCCTGCATCGAGGGCACTGCACACTGCCAACCACTCTGCCTGTTCTAAAAGCCAGCCTTGACCATCACTGACAAAACAGTGATTAAAGGCCAAGTGTGACAGTGTCACACCTAACAAAGCAGAGCAGCTCACACCATCTTGTGTTGAGCACTAAGTCTGCTGCCCAGTGTAATCAATGGCATTAGGCTGGCCTTTGTTTTCATAACGCTGAACAAGATAAATGAGCTGTTCTCCACCCCAGGAAACATATGTGGTTCAAATTCTGTGTGTCTTCTGTGAGCAGAGTCATTGTCCTGACATGTATTTTTAAGCAGCTATTCATCATGTTAAGCAAAGTTTCCTGACTGCTCCTTTCAGGTCTCATAGTAATGTTCCGTACATAAATGATGTTCATATTAGTCCATTATTTAAACTGTTTGTATAACTGTTTCTGATACTGGAGTATATTTTTGGGACACAGACTTATTAGCAAAACAAGATGTTGAACCTGAGTTCTTGCCAAAATTTTGTAGAAAGTTTCACCCACTGGATCATTTCCACAGTCCCATATGTGGCAATTCTGAGCAGATAATAGAGACGTGTGCTGTGCGTGTTACCCTAAGAAACCTGTCCTCCTGTTACATATCTTTCCCATTCATGAAAGCTGTTGCCATGTCAGATGTTTCTAGCTATGACAGTTCCTCTTTCCACAATTAAAACTGCATACTCCTAATCTCTTTTAACTACTATGTTTACTTCTTCCCCTGGTCTCCTTCTTAGGATAGGATTCAGAAACAAGAAGCAATTTATCCATCTCTTTTCATGTGATTCCAACTAACAAAACTTTGAAGTAATAGACCTTCAGCTGTTATAGGGACTGTTTATGTACAATTATAAATAGATCTAACAACCCCATGTAGTATTCACAATTTTGTTTATTCTGATCATACTAGAGATATTCATACACATTATTTTGTTAACAATTCAGTGCAGCAGAAAAGACCCCTCTCCAGACTTGACAGGAAAGCTTTAAATCCCTTTGTAGCTACAAAAATCAGGAATGGTATATAAGACAATCCACATTTCTACAAACCATCTCACAGTGTGACATTCCTAGTATCAACATAAGCTGGTTGTGAGCTTTTAGCAAGCAGATAACCTATCCCTCCTCTATTTCTCTAATGAGGGCTTCACGGGTGTGATTCCCTTTAAGCAGGCTCTAAAACAACTACCATAGCCTTCACATCCTTATTTTTTTTTCTGCTACAAAAGTATTAAAGTATATTGATAACTCTATGAAGTTATGATTTGTCTTACTTCTTACTCTGAGCATTTACTGATACATTTTTTAATCCTGGGGTAGTAAAAAGCCTGTTTGCCAATAACAGCTTCTGAGAGATGACATCTTTTTAAACTCTGCTATGTGTCCTGTAATTTCCCCTCCAAATGACAAGCTAAGAAGTTTGCTGAGGCTGTTGCTGATTTGTAAAGGTCACCTGTAAAGAATAATGCCCCGGTGTCCCCTGATGCAGCTCCAGTAATTATTCCGAGTACTTTAATGCATTGGAACACAGCGAGCACTAGGAAAACAACTGGCTACTAACCATCAACTTCAAGGATTTTATTCCTACGTGAAGTTTTCAGGGATTTTTTTCAGAGTGAAACTAAGGGTTTCTAAACTAATTTAAAAAAAATATTTACTTGCTGGAATGTTGTCATATAGTCTGAATAAGAGGTTTAACACCTTTCTTTACTCATCAGAGTGAACCAGTCTCTTCCATAAATGATTGGTATTTAGGAATCACTGCTCTGTTTCGTACAAGTCCCAAACCACTCCCCTACTTACTTTAGAAGAAGTACACAGAAATTAAGTCAGATAATTTAGCAAAGTTAGATAGTTAAAGTTAGGATGAGTGACTATTTTATTGTATTTCAGCCTGAAATAACCATCCTTGACCCTGTTAAAATATACTGTGGATATTTGCTTTTTAAAATCACTGCAGTAACTGAACTGGGCTCCTGGAGCTGCATCCTCTCTGTATTTTATTTATGATTTCCCTTTTACTGTAGATAAAATTGTTTACAAAAGAAGTTTGCCAGAAGTGTTTTAGTGGTTTAAGAAGGAAATCTGACTCTTTCTCTCTAAAAGCGCAGCCGAGACGCTGCTTTTAGGCTAAGTGTGGTGTTTGGCTCTTGTCTGTGATCCAAGAGCTGCTGTATAAGAAAACCCAGGTAGGAAGCAAACATTTTCGTTAAGCTCTGTTTCAGGGTCACTGCTTTTGGTGTACTTTCATGAATGAGACAGATTTAAGTAACCCAAAATCCTCAAAATTATTTTCTAGGTACTTTTCATGGAATAATTTTTTTAAAGAGCAGTGAGAGAAACTTCTCTGTGTTTCTGTTGTTAGTTTTCAGTGCTTGGAAACCACCTCTGAGCCAGTGGAGAGCTTTATAGTTCTCGTATCCCGTTGTTTATTACATTTTAAAGTGTCTGTTCTAGTACTTAACTTCGAGAAACGCTACCAAATTGTTAAAGAAAGCTGCCATAAAGCACTTATTCAATGTTGTCAGTGTTCTCCATTTACATGTGCCTTTAGGAAAGACTGTTTAAATTTTATACATAAAGCTTGATATGAAAAAGAGATTTATGTGCCAAGTGATGAAAACATTGCCGTTTCTTGCAGTGCTGTACTTTTTGCGCCGTGAAGAAGGTATTTGATGAACCTTGCCAGCAGCAAGGAAATGTGGCCATTTTTAGGTACATCACCCTTAGCCTGGTGAGAGATACTGAGGGAAGTGGGGCTGAGGCAAAGGTACAGGTGGTTTTGGAGGGAGTTACATTGTCTAAGAGAACCACTCACTTAGGGTGAGTTCAGCTCCCTGTGCTAGTTGAGACATATTTAGAAATCTGATAATTCTTGAGGCCAGTAGTTGGTAAAGCTAAGCCTCGGGCAGGAGATAACATGTCCTCCTTTTTCATTAGGTATCTTCTAAGACATGAGGAGGGATATGAAAAACACTCTGCATCTTCTAAGCTGGGCTGGAAGCACTTTTTGAAGCAAGTATGTGTGAGGCTGTACACACCCAGTACAAAGAAGTGACAGGGAAACCACAGGTGACCTGTGTCAGCCTCAGTTAGCCCTCTTGCAAGAGAAGATTTAGCCAGGTATGGAAAAAGGCCCCACATTTTGCTCCCATAAGTTGTTCCATGGGGATTTTAAAATCCAGAATAAACTGTGCTGTTGTGATTTACTTCATCTGTGAGCACAGTACATCGGCCCTTGGGTGTTGCACTGGTGCAGCTATGCTGGCACAAGCTTTGTGCCAGGAACAAGTGCAGCTGTGTTTCCATCTGTGAAAGGTAAAGCAGGACAGGAACCTGCAGTAACAGTAGCAACAAATCCCATTGTGTAGATATAAATGTAAAAAAATCCCCAGTGCTTGTAACCAAATACAGCCACTTTCTAATGCAAACAAAACCGAAGTAATTTGGTGGGTAGAAGTGATTTCAGCCCAATGCTGAAGGCAGGGCAAAAAGGGATTGAACACGTCCTTGTGATTTGAATATTGCAGTTGGCTTTGTGGATCATAGATGGGTTGTTTATGTAAAAAAAAATAACCAGAGTGTTCATACAGCATGTACAGGCCCACATTATTCACTATGATATAGAATAATTAAATGGATACATATATTTTTTCATCATTCCTTTATTAAAAAAATAAGGGGTTTTTTTACATAGTAAGTCTGTATGTTAAATAGTGTCGTCTAAGTGTTCGGGGGGAAAATGTTAAATGGAACGTCTCTCATGATCATTTTACATATATTGAAGCATATCTCTCATGAGTTATTCCTGTATTGCTTGTGACAGCCAGGTGTCAGGCACTGCCCAAGTGACCTGCTGTGAAGAATCCCGATGATAATTCTGGAGGTTAGTGTCCAGTTCATAAAGACAAACACTGTGTATGATCACTTTTTGCTGAGAGTAATAGGAATCATTTATATATAGAGCTGTGAAAAGTGAAATAAGTAACCCAGGACTCTCTTTTAAGCTCATCTCATCTGTCAGTACCATTCTAGTTAATACAGATTTGCATAATTAATTTCTGTGCAAATACACTGCAACTATAAGTACCACTGCTAGAAGCAGGCACCCTTAATGTGTTTTGGATTTGTGTTTTTTTAAATTCTATTTCATATTGATCCACACTGAGTTGATTAAATTATCTTCAAATTATTGGTTAAATACATTTAGTCTTGTGTAGGTTGTAAAACCAGGAGGTTATCCTCTTTCCTCATCTGCAGAACAGCTTTTCTTTCTCATCTGCAGAACAGAGGTAATCGTGTTTAAGCAGTGAAATGTCAGAAGGGGAAAAGAAACCCAAAACTCCAATGGTATGAGGAGATTAACAGTAAAGATAAGGCAAGAGGCTTTTGGAGCATCAGTAGGCTTTAATCTTGCTAACAAACAGCAGTGTGTGCTAACTTTGGGTGGTGTTGGGACTGTAGCCTAGCAGTGCCATCAGTGGAACATATATGTATATATACGTATGTGTGTATACTCGGGAGATGGATATATAGATATACACAGGAGATAGATAGATAGATAGATAGATAGATAGATAGATAGATAGATAGATAGATCGATGGATCCTGTATATTATACACACACACAGAAGAAATACATATATCCCCTATATATATTTATATACACACACAGGAGATATGTAGATATATATATATGTGCATGTATGTATATCTAGACAGATATATACAGGAGATATATACATAGATAGGTATAGGAGATATATCCAGGGGATAAATATGTGTATATATATCCTATATATATGTATGTATCTATACACAGCAAAAAAAAAAAAAGAAATATATATATACATATTTGCGTAAAGCTGGTGCAGTCGGGTGTCCCTCTGTCCGTCCGTCCCCGGCCAGGTCCGTGCCGCGCGCTCCCGGCCCGCGCGTACCGGCGCACCCCGCGCACGCGCACACCCGCGCACGCGCGCTCGCTCTGCCCCGCTGAGGGCCGGGTCCCGCTCCCGGCCCGGCCGCTCTGCCGCCGCCATCGCCTTTCCCTTCCCGCTGCAGGCGCCGGAGGCTGCGGGTCCAGCCGGGCCGCGGGCGGAGCGCAGCAGCACCATGTCGGCAACACGGCCCAGCGACGCCCCCGAGACAGTGCGCGGGGAGGGACTCGCAGCG
>VWZW01003059.1:2007818-2097154 GCA_013397115.1 Edolisoma coerulescens | reverse complement strand
GCTGCGGCTGCCCGCCCGTCGGTGCCGAGTCCCGGGGCCGCGGGCACTGCGTCCCGGCGCTGTTCCTTGGGCTGTGTCTCCGCTCCCAGGTTCCCTGCGGCGCACGAGCGGCAGCACTGCTGCGGGGGGCTCTCTGCTCCTCGCAGGGCTTCCTCGGGCCCTGCTGGCATCCGAGGGATGGACGCGTGTCTGTGTTTGTCAGTACCGGGTCAGCTCGGGCTTTGAGGGGACAGGCAGCGCTGCACTCGAAAGATGTGCTCCTATCGCATTTAAATATGGTTAGATTATGAAATGCCCTTACGTTTTTCAGGTATATTAGTGTAGACGTGCAGTATTTATATAGTTGAACGTGAACTGGCCAGTCAGCCTTGTCTCCGTCCCTGGGAAGGTGATGGAACGGATCATTCCAGAGGTCATCACCAAGCATGTAAAACGAAACAGGGTCATCTGGAGTAGTCAGCATGGATCTACCGTGAGGAAATCAATCTGATAGCCACCTATCATGGCATGCCAGGATGGATCAGTGAGAGGAGAGTAATGGGTGTTGTCTGTCTTGACTTCACAAGGCTTTTGACACTGTCTCCCATGATATCCTTGCAGGTAAGCTCAGGAAATGTGGGTTAGATGAATGGACAGTGAGATGGATCAAGAACTGGCTGAATGGCAGAGCTCAGAGGGTTGTGATCAATGGAGTAGGATACCTGTAGTCCATGGCATTCCCTGGGGATCAGTAGTGGGTCCAGTCTTACTCACTTTGGTTATCAATGACCAGGACAGTGGGATAGAATGTACCCTCAGCAGGTTTTCTGGTGGTACAAAACTGGGGGAGTGTCTGATGCACCTGAAGGCTGTGCTGCCATTCAGTGGGACCTTGATAGGCTGGAGAGCCGGGCAGAGGGAAACTTAATGAGGTTCAACAGGGGCAAGTGTAGGGTCCTGCACCTGGGGAGGAATAACCCCAAGTACCAGCACAGGCTGGGGACTGACGTACAAAAGAGCAGCTCTGCGGAAAAGGACTTGGGAGTCTTGGTGGGTGACAAGCTGTCCATGAGACAGCAGTGCCCTTGCGGCCAGCAGGGCCAGTGGTATCCTGGGGTGCATCAGGAATAATGTGGCCAGCAGGTCCAGGGAGGGGATCCTCCCCCTCTGCTTGGACCTAGTGAGGCCACTTCTGGAGTGCTGTGTCCAACTGTGGGCTCCTCAGTACAAAAAAGACATGGAGCTACTGGAGAGGGTCCAGTGGAGGGCCATGAAGATGCTGAGGGGTCTGGCCTGTTTCCCCTATGAGAAGAGACTGTGGGAGCTGTGCCTGTTTAGTCTGGAGAAGACTGAGAGAGGATCTCATTAATGCAGGTGCCAAGAGGATAGTGCCAGACTTTTTAGTGGTGCCCCGCGACAGGACAAACAGCAATGGTCATAAACTAAAACAAAAGTTTCACTTCAACGTGAGAAAGAACTTTTTTACACGGAGAGTGGCAGAGCACTGGAAAATGCTGCCCAGAGAGGTCATGGAGTCTCCTGCTCTGGAGATACTCAAAACACACCAGGCCATGTTCCTGTATAAGCTGCTCTGGGTGACCCTACCTTGCCATGGGGGTTGGACTGGGTGATCACCAGAGGTGCCTTCCAACCCTAACGATACTGTGAACCTCATAATTTGTGCTTGAAGTGTTTCTCATGGGTATATAGATGTGTAGATTTATTGACGTGCTATTTTTACTGTCACATGTGAAATACCGTACTTGCTAAGTAGGTGAGTGTAAGAGAGTGATGTGGCAGTGGGAAACTGCTAGAACTGCATGTCTCATCTTACTGAATGGGTTTATGGTTTACCTAAATAGGGTGCATAAAAGAGCTGATTAAGAGCAGAATATTAAAAAATCAGTAGAATGAAAATCTAGTGAAGTATAAACATACTTAGTTTTTCATCAATGTCAGGTTTTACCAAAATAAAATGTCTGTATTGTCCTTAAACACATTTTAAGAAAATATGGTACAGACAAAATTTTTAAAGACATTTACAATTTAGGGATGTTTCCAGCTCTTCAAGGTTTGTGTACTTTTCTTCTGAATGATTTTTGAGTCTCACTGTGCCAGCTTGTGCTAGGAAGTGATATGCTGTTGACAGACAGAGTCCAAACAATTTTCAGAATTGATTGCATGGGGAAATCAAGAGACACCCTCTAGTGATGGTTATTTTCTTTTACAGAAGCTCATTTTCCAAGAAAAACAGAATAGCTCAGCAGTACTCTTCAGAAGAAAACTAGCTGCTAGTTTCCCTATGTGATAAATGTTTTGTTTTCCTGAGTATTTTGCTCTGTTACGTCTTCTGCTTCTGAAATACCTGTAATTTTGGAAATTTTGTATGATCAAGTGAAAAGTACAGCATGTCGTATTCTGGATAGACTGTAGCATTAGTTTGCCTAATTGCAGTATAATTTATCCATCTGTTTGGTTGGGTTTTTTTAAAATTGCCTCTCATATTTTGAGAGCGGCTACACCTTGAGCTGAAGCCTTCACGTATCTATTCAAAACTTATTTCAATTCCACTCCCTCTCCGGGATAGAGTTTGACAGATTTATAAATAATTTAAATTTCCATGTTCTATGTATTATAGTTTTGAATATGCTGACAGTGCTGTGAGCTATTGTGTTGCCCAGTTATAAAGTAAAAGTAGATTTGAGTTTCTCACTCCTTTGTTAGGGTGATGATCTGTGTATGAATTTCTGATTATCATTTTCTTGCCAAGTGATAACTAACCATTAAAAAAAAAAAGTAGTATCCCCCTGCAGTTTTCTAGGTGCCATTGAAAAGTTCTACATTGTCTGTTTGCTCCACTATCTTGTTTTGGTTTTATTTTAGTGCCTGTGATAACGCATCACCTCTGTTCTGAGGCCTTTTTAGTTTGTCATGGCTGTCATCATATTACATTAAATTTGTGGTGTTAAAAGTATACACACCCCCACACTGCTTTTTTTATGAAAAGGGAACTGTATTTTAGCACAAGGGGGAAGTAGATAATGTTTTTGGAATCATCAGTTTGTCATGTCACTCAAATAGGTGGTTTATTTTGTTCTAGCATGGAATGATTATCATTCTTGGCCCACTATGGCAAGCTTTTCTTGAAACATGTCCATCAGTTTCTTCACTTAATACTCAGCATAATCTCTGTACTAGTCTTTCAAGCATTCAGTCTGTCTCTACTATTTTTTAATGCAATCTATTTGCAGAAATTCAGTATTTTACTCTAATCCAATTATATGTGTGCTTAATGCTTTTGTATCTTTCTTAAAGGGAATGACATGGTTATATGTCAGTCCACTAGTTAGACTAGTAAATAAGAGTTTCAAAAGAAGAATTGCTTTAAATAAGAAGCCCATGTCTGATAGTTATTACCTTGTGAAGCCAGCACAAATGCAGTGTTGCTGTATCTTTTTCTTCATTGTTGGGTTTGTGTCTTATATGCATTTATGCAGTTGTTGTATCCATGAAAAATACAGCAGTGTTTCTAGGATCTGTGCTGGAAGTTACCGTTCCCTGTTTTCATTCAAGTAACTGATGCTTGGTCACAGCATTAATGTCTGTCTTGTGCCTGGTTTCTGCATGCTTTGAGATACATGTGGAAGTTCTGAGTGTGTCAGTGCAGAGAATATTGAAACCACACAGAGGTCTAATGGGTTTGGGCCCCTCTGAGTGCAGATGAAATCAAGGGAGAACACTTACTAGATGACATTTTCAGGTTCTCAGGTTTAGTTTCAGTTTGACTATCCAGCAAACTTGCTAGATCTGCCTGACGTAAAATACGGAGCTGCTGTAGGATAATGACACTTCCAATGTGAAATATGGTGTGGATTCTTTTCATATAGGCTTGTAATGGTGATCTTGCAAAGTAATGTTTTCATGGAAATTAGTTTTAGTTCATTCATTTCAAAAATATATTTTGAAGTTTGGCACAACTTAGTTGGCTGTAGAGCCCATTCACGTAAGCAGAGCAAAAGTTTATGTCCAGAGAAATAAAGTAACAAAACCTTTTTTTTTTTTAATGTGGTCATTTTTTCAAAAAACTGCAGTATCTCACGGTATTTGATGCATTAAATTACTGCAACTACCAAAGCCTTAAAATGGTTTTCATTAAATATAGAAAAGATAATGACCCTGTTATCTCAACGAACTGATTAATTCATAAAGAATTCTGTATACAGAGCATGAGTTCTGATACTTTATGAGGTGCTTAAAGTAGCAGCAGATTGTTTCTGTCCTAATTTTGCATGTTTATACTGTTCTCCTGGCTTGTCTGGAAATGTTTACAGACAATTGTAAAGGATTTTAAAAGATCATCTAATCTGTTGCTTTCTAGTTTTCATTTATCAGAATGGAATTGAAATGACGCATTTGCTGCAATGAAATAAAATACGTTTTTGCATGCTAACTGGACAGAATGAAATGGTAGAAAAAATTCACAAGAGGAAAATCAAATGGTAACTCTAGAACAGCTTCTTCCTTGAAATATTTTTTTCTAAGTCTTGATACTTCGGTTTGGTGAGTTTCTTTGAGGGTTGGGGGTTGTCGGTTTGTTTGGTTTTGTTTTTTAACTTCAAAGCTTGCGCTAATGAAGGTTCCATAACTGTTTAAGGGACTCAGTTCCAGTGCTAGAATACCCCAAAAGTTAGTTTTTTAATGGCAGTGTGAAAGGTGTACCCACTTTTCATACTGCAATTAAAGTCCATCTCCAGCAGACAGGGCCTTTCTTCTGTGTGCCACAATCTTTTGTGAGCCTGAAGTTTTAAAAGTTGAAGTTTTTTCTTGATTCCAAAAACTTTTCAAAGGCCATCTTTGAGCAAATGTGACTTTCTGAGAATTCTTGCCTGTAGGTTCTGTACACAGATAAACACTGTTGCAACATTCAAATCATTAATAAATGTTTTAAAGCTGTTAGATTGAGGCAGACCCTGAAAATTCCTGCATAATAGAGGGTTTGCACGTTGCACCTTGTTCATTCTTTTGAAAGTTTCCAAATGCACTGAATGTTTCTTTTCTACAAATACAGGTAGTAGATTGTATAATTTGGAAATATTAGAATTCTCCCAAATCTCTTGATGATTCTGAGTAGAATCAGTAGTAGTGAGGTTTATCTAAATGTATTTTTCTTTTCTAAGTGATGATGGACTAAAAGTGTGCTTAAGCATTTCTTACAGTGGTTCATAGTATATAATGAAAGGTAGATCTGTTGCATTTTAAAGGCATTTAAGTGATACTTTGTAAGGACTGGATGCCAAGAAATGTTTCATTCATTCAGATTTTCTCATGCAAGTTCTTTCTGTTGGAACATGGGACTCTGGTATAAATGGTTTTATTTTCCATAAATTTCTTTTAGAAAATACTTGTTACTTAAACATGTTACCATTTTTTCTCTGTTTCAGAGTTGCCACCTGTTCCTTCTACATCAAGGACAAGCCTTGCAGAGCTTTCTGTTAGGCAGCGAATGAGAGAGAAACTAAAAGCAGCAAAGGTTAGAATCCTTCAGAAGTCCTGTTTGGTTGACCTCAGTCTTATAAGTAACACCCACTTCATTTTACTTGCTCTGTGCTATGTGAATTTGAGTTGGGATATCTGCTTTTTAGTTTCTGAAGCTGAAAGTGTACTCAGTTCATCAGTACAGTTATGTTCTGTATTGCTATATTTTTTTCCCAAAGTTTATATTTAATCTGTTTGTAATAACATAAAAGGTATCATAGTTTGATAATTCAAATGATACAGTCATTACATGTTTCTTCTGTGCCGTTTGGCAAAAAATTTCTTATACTATTTTGAAAGCAATGGTTTCTTTGTATGTTTACCACATAATTTAATACGGCATATTAATATATGGATCTGGAAAATCACTTAAGCTGATTTTATAATTAAAAGATTCTGTCCCTAACACAAACATAAGTAAGTGTTGAGTTCCTGGGAATTACTGCAGCTTTGATCTATTTCTGTTTCTATTACAGCTGAACATTTTTTTCCATTTGTTTGCTTAGACAAAAGCTGAAATTACTTTATCGCAAGAAGACCCCAGTCCACAACCAAGGCGTTTAAAAGGCATCAGAGAAACAAAACCAGAAGTCAGACTGGATAGAATGGTAAAAAAGTGCATTGTATCTTGATATTCTTACAATAAGAAAGTGAATGGGAAATATGAAGAAAATCAAAGACTGCGCACTCTTGAAGATGAATTTCATTTATCAGAATTATGCTACTGTTTGAATTAGTAACCAGGAAGGAACTGTTCTGATTATTGTTTTTATTGTATATATCTATCAGTAAGAATTTGCTTACATTGTAGTATAGATATCATGTGAAACTTCTGTCATTTAAAGGTCCATGACTTCTGTTGCTTCAGATGCCTTGAAGTATTTAAAATTTCCAGTAACAGAAAGGACCGCTGTAATACAGCTTTATATAAATGTGCACAGTGCAATTGCTAAATGCTGGATATTACTTTATGTCATTGTATTGTATTGTATTTCCTTGTTACTATTTTATACTGAGGTTTTTTTGTGTAAGCATGTTCTTTGTTAGAAAATGAATTTTGTATTAAAAAACCAACGAAGGCTCTGCCTGTGCAGAACTGGCACTCATATTCTTCAGAATTCACAAAGAGACTGCTTGCCTGTAGAAAATATGTTCCAATGAATGTGTTATTCCCAGGAAATAACAGTATGTACCAGTAATGCCTTTATATGGAATTTCAAACAATATGATTTAGCCTGGATAAATTGCTTGTCTAGGGGAAAATTGCCATTTCATGTACATTGTGGGAAGATTTTTGGCAATGTTATCTTATAATAAGTAATTATTACAGCTTTCAGTTAAGTAATACTGTTTTAATATATTTGTATTAGGAAAATGCAGAAGTGATACTCTTATTAGAGTTGTTTATTAATTTCATATAAAGCATATGTGAAACCTTCCACATGTTGGTTTTGTTTCTTATACTTATTTACACACACATGAGGTGTTTTGTTGTTGAACAAGTGGCCATCAGATTGACAGAGTTTGAGGTTTTCTTTTTGATGCTATTATCTTGAAGTATAGGTGTAATAGAGGTAAACTTGAGAAGTGTCTTCCTTTAACAATTCAGGCCACAAGGAAGAAAAACAGATAGAATGGTAGATGTGTTTATGTTGGTTGAGCCTGATGAAAATCACTTTGAAGCACTTAAATGAATGTGTTGAAGCAACCTCAGAACCAGTGAGCTTTACAGTGACCTGTGTGTAGGGACAGATAAGGCTTCAGAGAGCTGGGAATGGATAAACATGATACCTCCTTGAAAAGGCAGGGGAGTGTCACCCATGGAGTTAGAGAGTAACCTAGCAATAAATGTTTGAAAGAATAAAATAAATAATCAAGTGTGTATTTCAGCACCCAAGCAATGAACGCCACCTTTTTTAAGCAATGCCAAAGAGAGTTTTCCTGATGGCAGCAGGGGTTGTCTGAGAAGCTCCCTGATTCCCTTACCTGGGCTGCAGTCCCTGCCAGCAGCACCCCTGACACTGCTGCCTGGCTGGGGCTGTCTGCCCGAGGGGAGGGTTTGCCATTGCTACCTCCTTTCTCTCCCTTTGGACATCAGCATGTGATTGCTTTTGTTCAGGAGTGCAGAAGCAATGATCCCATCAGCAGTGAAGACAGCTACTGTCATTTAGGCAATGAACCATTTCTTCATACTCTGCAGTCTATTTCTTGACCCAAAGGAATTAAGTAATAGTCAGATGTACCCTTTGAAAGAAAATACGCAATCAGTTTGTTACCACAGTGGCAATGTTTCTCTTTTGTTATTTTTTTCTGTAAAAAATGCAGTATCTAGTAACTGTAGTCAATTGTTTGTATTTTTTTATAATTCACTAAATGTATGCTAAAACTTAGGTATATGTTTTTATGCAGTCTGATAATGATAAATTCAGGGAGATGCAAGAGGATGAATCACACTTACCATCAAAAGTAAAGTTTCGTGATACTGTAAAAAAGCTTAGGCAAAAGTCAACAGTAAGTACCAATTTCTCTATTTCAATAACGAATATTAATTTAATTTAACCTTTATATGGCTTCATGATTCTGTTTGGAGAAGCAGACAGAATCCATTCTTAAGCAGTGGAGAAGGTTTTATTTAATTTACAAATTCACAAGCAGTATATGCCAACAATTGAAGTATATAAAAGGAACCTTCATCAAATATACAAATGGCTTTGGATCACTTGATCAAAAAACCCAAAAAACTGGTAAATCCATCTGGACACAATTACTGGAGTTTGCAGGAAAAATATGTCTTCTGTTTAAATCCTTTTTATTGAATGCCACCAGTTGGCAGTTAAAGCATTTTACAGACTAGTATATTGATATTTATTAGCCAAAAAAGTACTACTGTTAATTCTTTTCTGAGGGATTCATCCTAAAGCTAAAGGGTCCTGGGTCCTTCAGAGACAAAAGGCCATTAGAAATTTCTCTTCATATCATTTACCGGGGTATCTGCAGTATGGCCAGGATTTAAACTTTGGTGTTTCTGATTCACAAATGGTTTGTATTTAAAACAATAAGCATGCTGAAATTAGACCAGGTAACCTTTTAAATAAAACTTTGCAAGAAATATTCAATGAAATGTATAGCAACAGAGAAAGTTTCATCTATCATGTACAAATTTCAGTTAGCTTCAGCATTTGAGTGAGTTCTGTTTGAGATAATTATTTTCTTGTAACAAATGTTTATACATGCTGGTGTTTCATATTATTAATGGGAAGATTTATTCACTTGCCCCAGTTTTCTTATAAATGCCATAATAAAGTATCTTTGTCTTCTTTTTTTAGTTCCAGAATGATTTTCCTTCTGAGGAAGAAGCATATAATTTCTTTACCTTCAATTTTGATGCTGTACCAGAGGAAATGAAAGCTGGAGCCAGGAAAAGGAATGGATTAAATGAAGAAGAGGAGGTAGAAGAGGAATGTGTTGAAACTCATGAAGATGAACAAGAGGAGGATGAAATGGTGAGAACTATAGGATAAATGTTCATATTTTTTTTCAGACTTCTTTTAATTTTATTAGTCTATACAAAATGGCATCTTTGATTTCCTAAAAAGTTCCCAATGTATACTTTCTCAAGAGACTTTCTTAAGAAACAGACAAACTAACAGAGATGTTTGCACTTAACCTACAGGATGAAGGCGTGCGCCTAGTTAAAGATGATGATTTATTCATAGGGCAGTCTGATGAAGATCTTCTGGTAGTGAAACCTGTTGATTGTGAAAGCTACTCTGAGCAAGTGAAAAGGGAAAAAGAATTTCTCTTCATTCCCAGCATGTTAGCAGGTATGAGGATTGTGCTTGTCCATTTAGTTCCTGGATTTTTGCATAGCATGGCACCCTTTGATCTGCTGAATAAATCCTATATTGACTGTCTTTGGCAGCAGAGAGATGTTTAATTGCAGCTCTCTGACACTGATCATCCAGTTGAGTCTGAAAAGGTCTGACAGGATGGATTAGCTGGGAACATGCACACCTCAGCAGGTCATCACCTGCTACACTGGCAAGTGTACTCAGGGCACCTCAGTTGCTCCGGGCTAACTTCCTCACTGCTGGCTGTAGGAAGTGCAAGGTGCTGGCCTCTCTTCTGCTGCTATTTAATGTATGCAGCAGGTTACAGGTACACACATTTAGGTACTAAGTGTGGCTCATGCACTGTACATTGTAACTTACACTATTTATTCATTGGCTACATCTACAACTTCTTCCTTGTGGCAAGTTTGTCAGGAGTGATGCAACTAACATGAAGATTTTTGGGATTCAAGGGGCTGTGTTTGCAAAATCTGAGTTTGTGAATTGGGGATACGTAGTCGATCATGTCTCTCACCTTTTTGCCTTATTCCCACAGAACTACAAAGTCCTAAAAAAATGCTTTATAATATCACTTGCTATTTAATATTTGAACTGGAAGAAACAGAAACAAGTTTTCCAGTGGTATGTACCAGAATGGTACCAGTACAGCTTTGCTGTGCAATGTCAAAATATTTGACATTGTGTGCCTCTGTTTTTTCATGTCTTGTAATTTAGTTTTGACTACTTCCTATGTGATCCACCGTGTTCTGATTTAGGGGATAACTTTCATTGTAACCCTCAGTGTAATCCCTCCCTGTTTTCGAGCTTCTTGAAAAATACTGAGTCCGTACACACAGTGAAACAGCCTTGCAGGCAGGCCTTTCAAAAGAATTCCACCTGCTGTTATTTGGCTAACATAACTCTTTATGCATGTTCTGTATTTTGTATGAGACTAACTTAAACAAACTATTTATTAACAGGAGGTCTGATTAATCTAAAATTTTCACTTTCCATTGGAAAGGCTTCGAAATGCTCAGTTGCTGCTCAAGGTTTTTCACACTGTTGTGCAAGCAGCCATTAACACTAAACTCCACTTAGTAACTTGAAGTATTTTTTGGTGAGGAAATTTTTAAGTTATCTGTTTATTTGAACTGTGACACTTCGTGACACTTTTATGAGAGATCTGTATTGATTAAGAAAAGGACCTGTTTTAATTCTATATTTACTTCTTTTTTTCCTATGTAGAAAAATACTTCTGACAGCATACTTAATATGCAGTGCCATTCATTTTAAGAATTAACAAACTAAAACTACAGTTACAAGATATTTTACATGGTTTTCTCTTTAATTTCTCATTAGTGCCTGCTTCTGAGAAGATGCCTAGAAATAT
Organism: Edolisoma coerulescens; assembly: GCA_013397115.1. Lineage (NCBI taxonomy): Eukaryota > Metazoa > Chordata > Aves > Passeriformes > Campephagidae > Edolisoma > Edolisoma coerulescens. The sequence goes on along the minus strand of VWZW01003059.1, from coordinate 2,086,420 downwards.
GCAGCCCAGGTACCTTGAGGATGAAGGTCTTTACACAGGAGAAAGGCCCTTTGTTTCACAGTCTAATCAAAATATTTTAGAAAACAGAGTACTCAAACAGGACCAAGTAAGTCACTGCTGCCTTTTTAGTTGTAACTTTTATCAGTATTTTATTTATCTTTATAAGTATCTTATTTTTGTTACAGTTAAGTAAGTGGATGGTCATTCTAATAAGGGGCTTTCATCTTCAAAATGTTTAGCAGCATCAGATGTTGGGAAATACAGATTTTTGTAGGAGTGTGTTTTTAGTGTAATCCCATAGCCAGAACATCAGACTGGGTCTTAAAAAACTGGTTTCTTTTCCTGGCTCTGCTTGTAGCCTGCTGGGGAACAGATCACTGATCAGTCTGTAAAGCTAATTAAATATTGGTATAGATTATCAGAGAGATTTTAGAATCCTTTCACATTTTTAAGAATGTCTTATGGAAAGACATGGGAAAGTGGCTTGGATATATTTTGTCTTACTGTACTATCTTCCTATACGTGGTAAGGTGTGTATTGTTTAGTATAGACTGAGACTCCTGAGCAGCAGCTGCCCTATATATTTTTTTATGATTTTTCATGTGCTTTTGTGAGTCAGATTGGGAACATTTGGATCTAAGATTTTTGAATGGCCAGTTTCAACTCAGTTAGTTTTCTAGATTTCATGGTGTTACCACATCAACATTTGGCTCTAGGGTCAGATTAAAACAGGTATGGAATTAACAGGGTAGGGCAGCATCCTTGGACAGCTGCACTGGCTTAAGCTATATATGAATCCAGGTAATGAAAACCAGGGAGGAATTAGGACAATGTTGAACATGTGAAGCCATGGATAGCAATTGGTGTGTAAAATATTTACCTAATCTGCTTTGAGATGCTGTTTAAGTAGTTCAGGTTGTAGAATAGATTTGAGAGATGCTTTGTTAAATTATCTGACCTGCCATTTAGCTCTTGTTTAAAACAAGACTTATAATTCTTTCAATTTCAGTGATTTAAGAAAATAACATTTAAATAAGTGATGTGTTGATTTTTTTTCCTTTTAAATCTGTAACACTGAATGTGAAAAGAGAAAAATAAATAAATCAGTATAATCAAAGTTTGAGCAACGTCTTGGTTTTTTAATTTCAAAACTTACTTCTGGTATATTTGGGGATTTCATTTTGGTGTATTAGGAAAGTTTTGGTTATTTCAGTCACAAACAATTCATAGTCACCCTTATTCTGTATTTTTTATAAGAATTATAATTTTGAAAGTAGAAGCAATATATAATTTTGTTTTCCTTTGTAGGGGAAAGAGTGGTTTGGTGATGATGGCAAAATCTTAGCATTGCCTAATCCAATTAAACAATCTTCTACTAGGCCTCCAATATTCTCACTTGAAGAAGGCATTGCGCCAGAACTTGAAACAGTGTATAGAAAGGTAGGCATATTTCATATATGTGGTTCCTGTGACCCAGTATCCCAGTTCTTCTGCACCAGAAACCCCAGTGACCTGAAGGGTTTTGTGCTAAGAATCATGACTATTGACTACTTCTTGTGATTCCAAATCTGTTCTTTAAATGAGCTCTACTTTTTTAAGTACATATCTGGTTTTGCCTGTAAAAATGCATACAAAAGGGTGAAGAGTTTAGCTGGTGGTGCTGGTTGAAAGAGTAAAGTGTCAGTCCATGACAAACACCTTCAAGTCTGTCACTAGGATCATTGTGAGGCACCCTTGGATATTCCCATGCCAAAGTAGGGTAGTTCCTATATTAGTGTCTCTATAAAGTTTGCTTATGTAGACAGCAACTAATTTTGAGTTATATAGCATCAATTCAGATATTTTTGGGAGGTTGTGAGATTTTTTTGGGTTTGTTTTTCTCATTTGTTTTGTTTTGTTTGCAGGGATTTTTGTGGTTGTTTTTTTCCTTAGTCACAGCATACCTACCGTGGCAAACAGCAGTTTCAATGTACGATCAGTACAAATCAAAATAAGTTTCAATTAAAACCATTCAGCAAGCTTGAAGCAAGCTTTAATTGTTCTGCTTGTTAGAACTCTAATACCCTCTTGGAAAAGCTGGCTTTTAAGACTTTTAAATAGAGTGCTCTTTTGGGACATGCAGGTGTTTCTGACTGTTGCTGTTGATACAGATTTAAATGTGGCCCTTTAGTTGATGCTGGTGATAAATATGCAATCCACAGGCTGCATCCAGTATCACAGATCTATCTGTGCAGGGAGCTTCTGCAGGCAGGAAAAATGTACTGTTTGGATCATGCAAAGACAGGCCAAGAGAGCTTATGTTTCAAGAACACCGTGTTTACATGGACAGTGGCATAGAAATGTCTAAGTCACTGTGGTAAAACACTGAGCTTAAGGGTCCTTTATGGGCCGAAAAATAAAGCATAAGGAATTCAAAGTTGTCATTTTTATGACAGATTGTATCTTATTAAACATTTTGATGAGAAACAGAATGTGGAAGGATCAGGTGGACTCAAGTGTGTTTCATGGCCCTTTATATCAGTGCAAAATTAAATTCCCCTCCAAATCCCTCTTTTTGCTTTTCTCAGGAAGGGACTGCAATAAACACTACATAACCAACAACTTCATCTTCTACAGTACCAGAATATCTCTGATGAATCTCTTGTGAAGGATCCTAATAAGGGAGCAGGAGTAGTCAGGCTGGAAGCAGTGTTAATTCTCTTCTGATTTCAGTAACTTGAGGATGTAAGCCATCGATGTCTTTTGGTTGCAGAGGGTTGAAGCAGGCTTTTTAAGCTTTGTTGCTGAAAGCTTTTATTGGCCTTCATTGGTCTGAATTTCCCTGGTGTTAGAATGGGGAAGCAAGTAATATATTTCCTAGTGAACACAATCTGTATGGTCTACAAGGAGAGCTGTTCTGTGAGAGCTGGACTGTTTATCATAGAGCTCAGTTCTAGGAGGAAATAAAGCAATACTAAACAAATGTGTCAAAAGAGAGCTAGCAGGCTGTGCTTCTTCTGATCCAGTGTCATTGCCTTCATTGCTCAGCAAAACCTTCAGTATAGGAAGATGACTTCTTAGTTCAGCCTCATGTGGACTATAAAAATTCTGTTGTATAGAATATCTGTGGTGGTTTTGTGCCACCCACTTGTCAGTAAAGCAAGAGGTTAACACAGTTTAAGACTCAACATTTAAATGTAGGTAATGCTAAATGAGTCATTTTCTGACAAAGAAAATCTTTGAAAGATACTGTTGTCATAGTCTGTAAATCCAGTTTATTCTTTTTTTTCTTTCAGGCAACAAAAATCACATCTACTAATCAGTATTTTGTTGGACCTGGAGATTTTCAGGGGCTGTTTCAATTGGATATTGATATTTCTGGACTGATATTCACCCATCATCCCTGTTTTAGCCGTGAGCATGTATTAGCAGCTAAACTGGCTCAGTTATATGATCAGTATTTAGCAAGAAAACAGAAGAATCTCACCAAACTTCTCACAGACAAGGTATTTCTGTTCTGTCTTCGTACCTTATTGAGACAATGATGTGACAGTTCAACATAAAAGCTGAATTTGTCAGAAGTTAAAACCCTAACTATTTGACTGAGGTTGCTGTGTGTTCAGTCCAGAACTGCATTTTTAAGATTAAGAATTTCTTTGAGCTTCGGTTTTGAATTAACTCTGAAATAAAAGGAATACAGTAACATCTGCATAGTATTCCTTAGAGTATCTAAAATGTTTTCCAGTGAGTGACAGATCAGACATTACAGGATTGTGTACAGCAGCTCTGATAGGGAAACAGCAGAAGACATTATTCAATGATGGAGGGAAGTTAGTGAAATTTAGTTTCAGTTATCAAATCAAAGTGAAAGGAAGCAGTTTAATTTCACCAAATTGTAGAAAAGTAGAACCCATTTCCAGGTATGTGTCTGTGACAGATGCTGTGTTTTAAATGCATACTGCTGCCACATTTCCTGTGTCACTCTTGTGATGTGGCAAAACCCAAGGCTGGATGTAGATTCTTCTGTTTCTGGCTCTGTTGCTGACTTGCTGGGTGAGCTTGACTGGGCTGCTCATCCTGTGTACCACCACTCTTCCTCCATATTTACATTGGAAGTAATGGCAGTGGTCTTCTCTGGTGTAAATGTGTACATGAACATTAGGCATTGTCAGTACAATTCTGATGTCATCAGGGCACACAAGAATACTTGTCTGTTAAAAATTAGTTGGATTATCAAGTACATATACTTTCAGATTTCCATAAATTAAAGGTGATGATTTTCTACATTAAAGAACTGTTATAGGGGAAAAATAATCATTGTATACAAGCTCATTTCTATATTAGTATGATGAGGTTCCATAGGTGGTGTACAGATACTTCTGAATTTTTATATAAAGTATTAGGTTATAGTTCTAATGATGCACAGGTATTTTATACGGTGTCTCAAAATAATTCCTTGGCATACTTTGTTCTGTTAGTATTTTTGAAGGATTTGCCTTAGTGCTTTGTGAAACAGTACATTTGGGTTATCCATGTCCTCATTAGAGGAACCTATAAAACCACAGAATCATTAAGGTTGGAAAAGACCTCTAAGATCATCAAGTTTAACCACTAACCCAGCATGGCCAAGTCCATCACTAACCCATGTCCCCAACTGCCAATCTCCACATCTTTTAAATACCTCCAGGGATGGTGGATGTCCCTGCACAGCCTGTTCCAGTGTTTGACAAACCTTTCAGTGAAGAAATTTTTTCCCCAAGATCCAATCTAACCTCCCTGGAACTTGAAGCCATTTCCTCTTGTCCTATCACTTGTTATTGACAGAAGAGACCAACATCTGTCTACAGCCTCCTTTCAGGGTGGTTTAACCTGGAGAAAAGGATGCCCATGGGGGACCTTATTGCTCTCTACAGCTGCCTAAAAGGAGGCTGTAGCCAGGTGGGGGTCGGTCTCTCCTCCCAGGCAACCAGAAACAAGTCTAGAGGACATAGCCAGACGCTGTGCCAGGGAAGGTTAAACTGTACATCAGGAAGAATTTCTTCACTGAAATGGTGAATAGATATTGGAATGGGCTGCCCAGGGAAGCAGTGGAGTCACCATCGCAGGAAGTGTTCAAGAAATGACTGGACGTGGCACTTAGTGCTGAGGTTTAGTTGACATGGTGGCATTCAGTCAAATTCATTTGATGATCTGGGAGGTCTTTTTCAGCCTTAATGTTTCTGTGATTCTATTCTATGATTCTGGGATTTTCTAGAAACACCTTTAGTGGCCCTTCCTAGTCCCCAAAAAGGCTTTTGTGAAAGGTGGGGTTTTTTGCTGACTTGAAGTCTTTTTTCACCTACGCCTTTGATTCCTGAGCTTTTAGAACACTCCCTAGATCAGTCTTTCCCCTTGGTTAGATCTGTTACAGTGATCAAAGTTGGTAAATCTCCCTCGTATTTTCAGGGATCCTAATTAAAATGCCACGCTGAAGAATCACCTCACAGACCTGGCAAAACCCTGTAAACACAGAATCAGGACAGTTCAGGGTTTTCTCTCATTAGTAACTAGCTCTTTCCTGTCAAGGTGCATTACACTGGATGCCTTGTTAAGCCATCTGTTAATTACTTTTTTGTTTGTTTGTTCAAGCTGCATGCTTTGAGGAATGCTGTGCAATACAGTGTAGAAGGTGGTGGTGATGGTGTTCCTGTGGCTCAGCAAAGCATACCTGAATACAAAATGGAGATCAGGTGGGTATGAATTCATTAAATTGTTGGGTTTTGAAATTGTATTCCTTTTTCCCTTTACATGTTGGTACAGAGTATGATTCATGTTAGGCTTTTAAATTCTACTATAAATAGCTCTAGAAGAATTTTGAGGATTTAAGAGTTCTCACTGGTAAGTTGCATAAACCATTATGAAGAAAATACAGTTTAGGCTGAAATTTTCATTCAAAAGTGGTCTAATTTGATTACTTTTATTAATTTCTTAGTAACTACTTACCGATGTGTTTTGTATAATCAAATTTAATTAAAATAAAGTCTCAGTAGACTTCAGCTGGATGCACAAAGCTTTTACAAAGCAATAACATAATTTTTTGAACAGACAAAACCCCTAGTTTTTTCCATCCTCTTCCTCATTACACAAGTGTTCTTGATTTGCTTCCCATTCTTAGGTATTTTGGCCATTTTTTGGCCAATGGGTTAATACAAATAAAGTGGTAGAATTTTGTTTTACAAGATTACAGATATTGTTCTTGGACAAAAACTGGGTAGTAAAAATATATTACAGTTTTTGGCTCGGTAGTGACAGTTTGTATTATTTTTGCCAGATGGACAGTGATGAACTGTAAGTGTTAGCAGTATGATAAAAAAGAAGTCATTTTGGACATCCATGCTGAACAGCCTTTTAACTAGTAGATAATAAAAGTCTGAAAGTTTTTCACAATCTAAAAGTAGGCAGTAATGTATTCATTTAAAGAAACCGAAGGATGAAGTGATGTAATGAGTCACATGATAACATAGTATGATAAAAAATTTTTTAATAACAGTGCTACCTTCAGCCTTGAAATTTACATCTGCTAAACTTATGCATCCACACGCTCCTCTTAGATTGGGAATTATTTCTTCAGATTTTCATTCTTCAAGTACACTGCCTTGTAATACATTGATATCTGTACAGAACATATAGTCTATAATTTATTATTTTATACTGAAGGACAAAGACTTCCCTCCATTGAAAATGGAATAGCTTTTATTAGTATCTTATTAACATATCTGCTAGAGGACAAGGAGCAGGAGGTGTGCAGTTACCATACAGTACCTCGGAGACAGGAGCTCTCACCAACGAAAGCATGAAAATGGTGATGGGAAGATTCACTGTGGGAATGAGATTCTTGGATTTTGGCACCAATGTGGAGGCTCGCTTGATGGAAATTCCAATTAGAAAGAATATGCCTTCTGTTTATCTTATGTGTTTTTCTAGATCTTGAGTGCTTTAGTTTAGTTTCATGCTACTGTGAATCTGGAGAAACTCAGCTGAAATCAGTGAGATCAGTGTTGCCTAAGTAACATGAGATGAGTTTGGCTGGTATTATTCTAGGGCTTTTCGTATCTGTAATTCTTTCTGGCTACAGCTCTGTTACTGGAAGCCATTACACATATGAAGCTCAGATGGGCTCAGATTGCTGTCATGGTATTCAGTACTAACTTGGACCACTTATGTTGGTAAAATCATCTGACCTGCCTTGTCTCTCTTTTAACATTGCATTTACCTGATGGTCCATGTATAACACTCATGAGAAATTACAGACATGTAGCATGGAAAATAATCTAATTGTTTCCTCCACCCTCCAATTACATAACAGATGTATACACTTTGCTTTCTGAAGATCAAAGCTGTAGTTTTCCATTGGCTTGAGGAAGAAATGTCATCTGAATACAGAAAACTTTTGCAAATTAGTAATTTCAGCCCTACTGTCTTCATTTCCTGAAGTAGGAAGCCAACGTGTGCTATGGATTCTATGATTCAGGTTCTTGTGGGTGATGTATTTTAGCAGAGATGATTCTCTACTGAAAGGTCCTGATTCCAAATCCAATACATTAGATAAGTGTGATTACTGATCTATATGTTCCTTCTGCCTTTTAAGTTTAATATTCTAACGTCATCTGGTAGACAGAAAAGAAAAGGTTGCTACATGGATAAGTAATATTCAAACTGCTAGTTAATGAATTGGAGAAGTTACTCATGTTGCTTTCTGAAAAGTCTGCATGTCTTCTTTGTTTATTGTTTTCACTAAATTGGCTTACGCTCTTAATTGATGTATGATGTCTTCTCTCAGCTCTAACTCAGCCTCTGTCTTCCACATTCTCTGAATATTACAAGTCCTGATACGTTAGTTTACATCTTTTTTTTAATCACAGACTTGTTTTTCTACCAAGATAGTAGTGGAAACAGCCCGTGCTTGTGCTGCATGGACATTTACATTGGAAGTGTGTGATGGTCATTGAACGTGCTAATGAATAGCTCTTTTAGAATCAGATTAGAGGGTGGAAATGTGAAATACCAATTCTGAGACAAAAAAAAAGGCTGTGTTAATTTTGTGTTAAGAATCTTGTATGTCTGTTAAAGGCCTCACTACGTTACTTCATCTCTGCAAGTCCTTTTTTACTGGTGCTGGAAGCACATGAAGTTTAAAACATCTTTTGTAACGTACATGTGTAGTAAGCATTACTTCACAGCAGCAGTGTAGGTTTCCTGGGCTGTTGTTTACGTGAATTTACTTTAAAATGTTTCTAATTCTGTACAGCTGTAATAAGCATTTCCGAAAACTTTGAGATCTCTAAAGAACAGACGTAATTGAAGTCAGATTGTTCAAAATGAAAGAGACTGGAATATAGGAGGAAATCAAATCCTGCAATCTTCAAGTCTGGGTTTTATGCTCCTTGGATTTAAACCACTGCAGCCATCAATCAGCCTGAAATCTCCATCACTTGGCTTTTGGCATCCCAAGTTTTCAATCTGTTGTTCCACTGAGTTAGACAATTCCAGTTGATCTTGTGCTATGTATGTGTATTTCTAGACAAACCAGAAGACTTCGTGATGCTGAACAAGAAAAAGATAGAACGTTGCTTAAGACCATTATCAAAGTTTGGAAACAAATCAAATCCCTCCGGGACTTTCAGAAGTTTACTAACACACCCATGAAACTTTATTTGAGGAAGTATGTCTTGATAACACTTTTTATACTTTATTTGCTAGCAGTAGAGTTGTAATAAGATTAGTTAATTTGGAAACTTAGAATTCTGATATGTAAAAGTAAGACTTTGAGCAGTGCTGGCACTGTTGAGCCTGCCACTATTCCTTTTGAGTCTGGGGAAGAGAGAAGGTTAAAATAAGTAATTACTGTAGCAGAAAGGAATTTCTACAGACTAATGAGTAAAGAAAGCTACTATCCAGAATTAATATAATTACTCTATCTGGTATCAACACTTAGAGTATCCATGCTAGTCTTTTTAAATAAAACACACTTCTGATATAATGAAATTATTCATGGAGCAGTAGATTTCTGTTATGTATTACAGACTGAATTGTAACCTTTATGTAATTTTATGCAACATGCTGATTATTGTTTTAAAGGGAAGACGTTGATCAGAAATCAGATGAAAAAGCATACGAAGCAGAAATTCAGGCTGAGATAAAGGAATTACTGGAAGAATGTATGGAAGAATATGAAAAGAAAATGGAGGAATATAAAACTGAGCTACAAGACTGGAAATCCTGGAAGAAGACACAGGTTTGTTTAAATCATTCAATTTCACAAAAAAATAAAATTATTACTAAATGTGTCAAAAATTTGTCCTTCCAATACAGAAAAAAAAATTCAGGAAAGTTATGCATAAATTTTATAATGGTCAGATACGTTCTGTCTACTTAGAATTTGTTGGTCAGGTAATTAAAAAATTAGAATTTATTAGGTTTTTGTGACGCATTGTTTTTCTGCTGTTGATTTTCAGCACTTCAATTCTTTCTTTCAGTTTATTACTTTTGCAGCATTCCTGTTAAATTCATGTCTTTCTTGCAAAGAAAAAACACGGATGAATTTCATGCATGTGAGTGGTGAAGCAAAATAATTATGGGGTGTTTCTAATGAACAAGCAGTTGATGTCATCTCGTGTAAATCTATGTTCAGGAATGTCTGACTGAAAGATTTAATTATTATTCTAGCCTTTCACCTCTGGAAAGCTTTATTGATAATAATCTGTACTGTAGTTCAGGTCTCAGTTGTGCTTCAAGGGGATATTGAGAAATACAGGTGCTACAGCAACACGCTGCAACAGGATGATCTCCGAAATAAACTGGCAAAATCAGGTTTGCTTTCATAGTTAGGTGGGAATGTACTGGATACCTCAGGGTAACAGTGATTGTACTTCAATATAATTATTGCCCAGCTGGAACACCCTGGGTTTTTTGGATACCAAAGCAAAATAAAGCTTAAGGAAATGCTTCAAATACAGTTTTCAAGAATCTAGTATGTCTGTTGATACTTTTATGGAGAGCTTTTTGATGCAGCCTCTATTGAAGGCATTTAAAATATTTGAGAGGAAGCTGATATGCAGGAATTGGAAATTCCTGTTACGAAAACACAAGTGGGCACATGACTTACTAGCATCATGTTGGTTCACTTGTAGGATAAGATGAATAAATGTAAACCTTGAAATGAAGGCAGGTGGTCATGAACCTTGGATCGTAATGCAAACTGTTCATCCACCGTCCATCACAAATACCATTGTGGCATCTTTTTATTGTGCTAGTCACAAACTGTCTTGAGACTGAGAGGATTGTGGTTCTTTCCTTTTAGAGAAATTGTATTTCTTTCATACCCAGAAGTGCTTTATTTTATTTTACTCAAAGTACTTTTTAACTTAATCACTGTTGTTGGTTTCTTACCAGTACAGATCACATGAATCAAAGACACTAGAGGTACGTGAGATTAAATAAATTTAAAAGCAAACACAAGAGCAAGAAAGATAACATAAAATTAGGCAAAGAAAGAAAAAGTATTTCATAGGAAAAATATATGAACAAGTTGTTTGGCTTACTGCTTTAGTTGATGAGGAGAATCTGTTTGGTTTCCTTCCTCTTCTTTTGTTTATGATGCCTTAAGTCGTGAAGTGGCCAGTGCTTCCAAGCAAGCTGTACTTCCAAGTAGTCTAGAAGTCTGTGGAAGGTGGAACTGTTTTGCAGTTGTTTAAAGCTGAACATGCACGTAAACACTGGAGTTCTGCAGTTTAGGAGATGCTGAAAGGCATGTTCTGTTTGTTTATTCTTGTTTGGCACAAGGAAGGGAAGGGATCATTCTGCTCATGCTAAAGGTACTGCTAAGCTAAAAAAACTCGTGCTCCAAAGTTCGTGGTACATGTGTATTTGTTTTGTCAGTGTACGTGCAGACGGTGCATCTCAAACAACTGTGTCTACTGGCTGAGTAACCTTCCTTCAATCCTAACAGAATGTACCTGGTAACTCAGGCAAACGAGAACTCATCTAGCCAGAATGTTCAAGAAACATGCTTGATTTTGAAAGGTGGTGGGGAGGATTAAGTAAATGTTTTGCTTGGAGCACATGGTTTTGAAGCATATGAATGGAATGTATTGCTGAATTCTGAATCTGATGTAGTCCTTTAAAACGAGACAAATCTTTTGTGTGTGTGTGTCAGGCTAAAATTATACTGTCATTTTACTGTTTGTACACCATCTGTGTTTAGCACTTGTGAATCAAGAGAACAAGAGAAAAAATTGCAGAGATTGAAACAAGTTCAGAAAGAACATTATTGTTTTTATATGCAGAAGTCCAAGAAGAAAAAGAAAAAAGATACTCATGTAGATGAAGAATCAGAAGATTATGAGTTTGGTGAGGAACGTATAAAACCCATTCCACCTAAAATGGCCAATAGCCTGGAAATAGAGCAGCAGGTTAGAGAAAAAGCTGACAACTGCAGAAGGAAACCTGGAGAGCCTATTCTAGTTCCTGAGCTGACCCTCTCAGGAAGCATAACTCCAGCTGAGCAGTGTCCTCGGTAAGATAAATGTTGGCCAACAAATTACCTTATTTGTGATTTTTCTGTTGTTTATTAATTGCTTGTTTATACAACTTCAGAAGCATGAGCTCACCATTCTGTTTAGCTTAGTGATGAAACTTCTGCTTCTGAAGGTGATATAACTTAATTCATTTTCAAGTCACATATAAACCTTGTACATAGTGCATTTAAAAAATGCGTGTCTGCACATTCCCTTTGAACCTTCTGATACCTCTTGAGCATCTGCACAGAACAGGCGTGTAGATACAAAGAAGCTGGTTTCAGTGTAGAGTCTAGGTCACTGCTGGCAGTACCACTCTCACTGGCTAGTCCTTTACACTAGATCTGTGCTGTAGTCAACAAAGGGAAAAGAAAGAAATTGTGTACTAAAGCAGAAATTTCACTGTGGATAAAAGAAATAAATGTGCTTGTTTTGTGTTACTTTCCACATTTGTACACGTAATTTAACATACATCTGCTGGACTTCAGTAATTTAAAATCTGCTTTGTTTTGTACTTAGTTCACAGATAGCCTCATGAGGGAATGCTGCTTGGCTGTTGTACTCCCAATGACTAAAAACTTCAAAATTTTAACTCAATTTGATATCATTTGTTGTGCTTTGCAGGAAGGGAGTGGAAGGGAACTTTTTTTTCTAGATAACTTCTTTTACATGGAGTTAGCTTTAGTGGATTCAAGGTTTGACTTGATCACTTTAAAATAATTTTATATTCACAAGAAGATAAAACAGCTGTTAAATAATAGTTCTAAAGTCATTCCTGTGTAGTGACATTTTTGGAGGAATACCATCTTTATTTAGGTGGGTTCTGTCTCCCCATGAGAAGTCAGATTTTCATTAAAAATAACCAAATAATAAAAATGTTATTAAAAATAATATGACAGCTTGTTTGACATATTTACAGAGCAGAAGTTTTGCGGCGAGAAGATGTGAAGAAACGCTCAGCATTTATAAAAGTCCTTTTCAACTCCAAAGAAGTGTCAAGGACTGTTACCCGACCAATAAGTTCCGATTTTAGAGTTCATTTTGGACAGATTTTCAATTTACAAATAATCAATTGGCCAGAGAGTTTGAAGCTACAGGTAGATGATGATTTATCACAATAACTTTTAAAAGATGATATAAAATGTAATTACTCCTGTAATGCTTGTGTTTTGCTCTATGATAGTGTCATAAAGACTGACAAACGTGTGAAAGACCCTTTGTAAATCATCAGTGTTACACTCCTTCCTTGCTTCTCCAGTCACAAACTTTTAACTTTGCTGCTATGTTTTTGATGCTTATGCTTTCTAGATATATATAGAACAAAACTATATGTTGGATGGGAGAAATTAAATAATTGGGATGTGTGATTAAATATGTCAGTGGATCGGCCTCTTAATTTTGGAAAAACTGATTTATGTTGCAGATCAAATTGCTAATGTGGTCATCTTAAAACATTCTTTTCCACACAGTAAAACCATCGTAATGTTTACTGGAGGGGAATAAGAAAAAAAAAAATTCTAGTAATGTCCTTAACTGCACTTGACTTGATCAGCAGCGCAGTTAAATCTAGCCACTACCACCCCCCATTCCAAGTATGAATTAATAAATGATTCACATGAATACTTTTCAGAGTTGATACAAAATACATTTAGGGGAAACAGAACCAGGATCCTATTTACCCCTTTAGAGGACTCCTCTGGTTAGGTAACACTGGTAGTTCAGCAGAGGGTGTAAAAACCCCTTGTCTGCTTATTTATTTAACACACAAATTGAAAAGGAGAAGGAATACCATTTTTCTGGATTAAAAACATCTGAATGGAGAAATCACTCACATCACTCTGAGCCTGCAGCTGTCTGGGAAAGAGAGAAGCAACCTGCAGTGCTGCCAGAATGGGGACTGTGTGCCATACCCTGCCTTTCATGGTAAGGGAGAATTAGTGAGGCAGAATCCCTCCAGAACCTTCACCTGGTCCCAGTGACTGTCATAAGCAGTTGTTTATTGTACAGTGATGCTCTTTAAAGCCTAGAGCTTGTCATACTCGTTTCAGGTGCATAAGAAAAGTGAAGAGGATAGACTTTTAGGAAGAATTCAGATCAAGTAAGCTGCTGATAGCGGAAATGTCTGCTAATTGGATATTTTAGGAAGGGAATTAATACAATTGACCTAAATTATTTATTTCATGCTTCAGCCATAGTAAAACCTTTTCTCTCAATAGCCTGTAATATATTTTCAACTTTTCAAGAATGCACACGTAAATTTTTTTTTCTGTCCATCATCGCGTTTTTTTTCTAGATTTATGAAACGACGGGTATCGGCAGTACCACCTTGTTGGCTGAAGTGTTCTTACCTGTTCCTGAGACTGCAGTTCTGACAGGCAGTGCTCCTCTGGAAGAAATAGAGTTCAGCAGCGGTCAGCGTGTGATGTTGGACCATGAAGGAGTTGGGAGTGGTAGGGACTCTTGTCGTCCTCAGTTCAGTGTTTCTCATTTTGCTGAAACCATGTAGCAGTAAGAGGTTGGAGCAGGTTTCAGAGCAAATGCTGCTAAGAGCCTTTGCAGCTTCTGTAACTGAGTCTTCCATAATAGTCATGATTCTTATTATTGAAGTTTGCTATGGAACTTTTGTCTCTTACTAATTTTAAGGTCTGCATAATAAAAATGTGTCTGTTTATTATTTGTCTTGTATTACTGGAGCTTTACGACCTATAGATGATGTTTGGGGTTATTTTGAGCATTTGAGTAATCAGGCCTCTGATACTGCAGAGCAAGCAGATATCAATCATTGTAGCTCCAGTGATGTTAATGTTTTAAATCACTGAAAACTGTCTGTAGAAGTGTATATGCAGAATAATTTTTTGTCCTCCTATTTGCTTTGTTGACAGCCTGCACACACCTTTTCCCTGGGGCTTTAGGCTAAAGGTGAAACAAGGGAGAGATAGGAAAAGAGGAAACAAGAAGAATACAGAGTAGCATATGGAACTTCCAAGTTTGTATAATGAATTTGAACAGCACTGTGAGATGACTGACTTGCATAAATTTGCTGTATATAAATACAGATAAAGCTAGAGCAGAATAGATAAAAAATGAGGAGTTAAAAAACAGGGTGAAAAAATCATTACAGCATGTGTAAATGTCACTGACTATGATGACCATATCTACAATTGTGTGACAAAAGCTTTAGGACTGACTTTTCAATCATACATAATTCTTTTGACTCTGAATTTCTGTTTTGTTAATAATAGTAGGCTGAATCTGAAAACTACCAGAAATATTAAATGGTGTGCATCTGTGGAGAAAAAAAAAGAGCCTTTGGCATAGCCTTTCCCTCCAACTCAAATGGAAAGCGTTTCTGTAGGTGTAATGGAATCTTTCACTCATTATTGTAGAACAGAGTTCTTCCCCACAGCATGCAGCAGAATCAGTGTTTCACATTAACCTTTTTATATGAAGGCACAGGTTATTTGACTACTCATTTTCTGGAAGTATTTTTAAAAATGTTAAGACATTGTGTTTGGACGCATAAATATACTACTTTGGATTTTCCCCCCTTGATAGGTGTGCCCTTCTCATTTGAAGCTGATGGTAGCAACAAAATGAGTTTAATGACCTCTGGGAAAGTATCCAATAGTGTCTCTTGGGCAGTTGGAGAAAAAGGAATCCCCTTAATTCCTCCAGTATCTCAGCAAAACACAGGCATTCCAAGGTAATAAGATACGAATTTTCAGTGATTCATGGGAAACTGGTTTTACTAGTATTTAAAAAAAAAAGTACTTTCAAAATCAAGAATTTTCATAATCTTTTTCCTTAAATTTAGATGTTTTACTTTGTGCTGTAACCCTCTCCAGATATCTTAGGGTACATATTTTTGGTAAATATATTTTAGTTAGAAATTTTACCTTTAATATATTATTTCTAGATAGCATTAAAGTTCAATTCAAGCTGATTAATTCAATTTTATGATTTTCTAATAGAAAGTGAATGTATTGTCAAGGAACCTTCCTGCAATCATTTTGCTAAGAGCAGAAACTCCAGCTCTTTCTTATCTGAAGTGCTTTTGGAGAGGCTGTGTAATTTGCCCTGAGGCTGCAAGCTGGCTATTGTAGATTATTTGTCCATTCTGTTGCTTTTATATAATTCCATAAAGTCAAGGAGCTGATACATAAAGGCTGCTTTTGTAATGTCCTTAGGTACCTTCACTGTAAACCCTTAAGAGTTTTCCCATACTCATTAATATTGAGCAAGTATTAATACTTCTTCCAGCTGATTAGTTTGTCAGGTTTTTATTTATTTAGAGGCTAGACATTGGCTTACAAATCACTCTGTTACTATTGTTGACCAAGCTGCAGCCATTCAAGTACTTTGCTGATCAACACATCAGTATTCTGCTGACTTCAGTGACACTAGAATAGCGTGAGATTAAAATGTAAAGATGGATTCCCAACAGCTAACTTTAAACTCTGGAGACTAATCACTGTAATAAATGGAAAAATGAAGAATTTCAGAAGGAAGTTATCTGTGAAACACTCTACTTTGAAACACCTTCTGGAGATGAACAGCTCTCTGTGGCTTTCCATTGTCTGTTGGGAAGGTCAAAGACAGGATTTTCGTGACTAATGTTAGCTTTTGCTGCCCATGAGCATTTTAGCACAATTGTGATTTGGTTGGCATTTGTTCAAGACTGGTGCCTAAAGATAAATTTGATGTTACTGCTGTATCTGCTGCTCCAGTAACTGCTGGATATTTGGCTGTTTCTAACCAAGCACAAGACAGACTCGTAAATTTTTAAAGCTTTCTTGAAAATACTCAAGTAAGTAGAGAACAAAGACTCAAACTAGCACCCCTAAAAAGAGAAGGGGCAACATCCACTCCTGTGGTATTTGGCTAATAACACATGCCCTGGTGTATTGGGCTTATGTGTCAAGGTTTAAGTAGCAGTGGGCTTTCAGAGGTGACTTCTGTGAGAAGGTGCCAGAAGCCTGGCGAGCAGAGCAGTGTACAAATGGCCTCCAGACTACCTACCATACTTCCTTGCCTACTGTGAATACA
Source organism: Edolisoma coerulescens (assembly GCA_013397115.1). Lineage (NCBI taxonomy): Eukaryota > Metazoa > Chordata > Aves > Passeriformes > Campephagidae > Edolisoma > Edolisoma coerulescens. The sequence continues at coordinate 2,069,840 of VWZW01003059.1, read as the reverse complement.
AGACAGTGAGCAGGAGCATCCAGAGGAAAAAGACTTGGGACTCGTAGTTACAGGAAGGACCATAAGCAGTGCTGCATCACAAGAGAGAAGGCTGCAAGGGTTTCCCAAGCACAGGCAGTGTCCTCTTCAGCCAGCATGCAGTCTGGACATGACAGGCAGAGCAGAGTGCTGGCAGCAGTCCCAGACATAGTGAGGGGATGATTCAGGCCCAAGGGCCTATGCAGAAACAGCAAGGAGGGGGCAGAGATGAGGGCTACAATGCAGGTCTGAAAGCTTCATCCAGGAGACAGGTCAAAGACAGGAGCTAAGATACGGCATTAGCAAGGACTGTATGTTTGAGAAGTTCTTTGTCAAAACTTTTGTGTTGCCTTTCACAATGTGAGGCAGTTTATCTTCTTACTTGCTAGTATGCAATGTGGAATAGCGTAGGTGTATCAGAAATGTATCAATAAGCACCTTATCACTTTGTATAAAAGTTGTCTTCCACCAGTTCCTTCATATTTCACCTTGACTTTGCTTTGCAATTGATCATTCCCTCAGTTCCATAGCTACAACTAAGAACTGTGTACTGGAATTTTACTATTCAGGTTGTGGGGAGCTTTTCAGGTTTTTCTAAGATTGTTTTAAATGCTTTTTTGGTATTACTAAATCAAATGTGTTTTAGGTGTAAGTTCTGTCAATTCTGTCTTTTTAGTGCTTTAAAAAATATTGATGCTATTGCATCCATTGGCACATCGGGCTTAACTGATATGAAGAAACTAGCTAAGTGGGCAGCTGAAGCAAAACTCGATCCAAATGACCCAAACAATGCAGCTCTGATGCAGCTGATCATGGTAAGTGGTGTTTTCAGAGGTGAAGGGCTAATGGAGCCGTGAAACTCCTGGTCACCAGGATCTCCCCAGGCAATCTACATGCATACCAGGGAGGTAGCAGCATTTCAATTTGTGATGGACATACTTGTGTGAATGTTAAGAAGCAAAATATCTACTAAAAATAGGATTTATTAGTCCATTTAGTAGTGGGTTGTTTACATATGAATGAATATGATTTATTAATTCATTCAGTAGTGGCAAAAAATAGGTATAAGACAATGTGCCTACAGATCAGTTAATAAATTAAAAACAAAATACAGATTTTGAGTTTGTTGTTTCCTTAAAGTGCAGGGGAATTTCCAGTGTATTTGTATGGTACTAAATAAAAAGCTGCTCATTAGTGAGGATTGCACAAAGAGATTGTGGGTCTTGTAGAAGCTTCAACTTTTCTAAACAACAAATTGAGCTATTTACATGGCTGTTTATTTACATAGCTGTTTAATTTACATAGCTATTTACAAAGCTGAAGTTCTGTAAATGGATCTCCTTTACAGTGCAGCTTCCTAAGTTACTTTGACATTTTACAGTTTTCATAATCTCTAATCTTTTGTTTATGATACAAGGAAATAGAATTTTTATTGTATTCTGTAACATATAATCTCATATGCTTTGCTCAGCAAAACCCTACAATGAAATAGTTGGTGTTTCAGTCTGTGTGATCCATCTTTATTACTGTTGCTTAAAATGAACATCCTTGCAATATGCATGTACAACTTCTAAAAGCTATTTTATAGATTTTTGTCACTCTGTATGAAAAAGTTAATATTTTTGTTACTTATTTAGATTACTACAAGCGGGGAGGCACATGTTCCTGATTTCTTCAGATTGGAACAGTTGCAGCAAGAATTTAATTTTGTTTCTGATGAGGAGTTTAATAGATCAAAGAGATTCCGACTCTTGCAGCTCAGAAATGAGGAGGTGGCAGAGTTCCGAAACTATAAGCAAGTGCCTTTACATGAACGAGAAATCAGTGAGAAAATCTTCCAGGTAGAATGTTATCTGAAATATTTCTTTTCTAGTTTAAATGCTTATAATGTTTGACTTGCAGTTAAGTCAAGTGGTCCTTTAAAGAGTGTAAAGCTATGCTGACATGAAAAAAAAGAGAATTTTATTCCTTCAGTCTTTTCTAGTGTTAGTTTCATCTAGTTGAAATAGCTTCCTTCCAAGGCAATATTTCCACAGCTATACTGTGTTAAGAGGTAAATAAAACAGAAAAACTGCTGTAGACACAAATGTTATAAGATAGTTTTCGTTAAAGTTGAGAGACTTTTTTTTAAAAGTGATTTCAGATATAGAAAGGTAATTCAGAGATAATTCAGGCTTAGGCTTATTAGCTTTTGAGCCCCTTTTTGAAGGGACTGTTAGAAGCAATGACTCTAACAAGAATTAAAACCTTTTTTTGTTTTATTAGAGCCTATGTTACAGATATTTCTGTTTTAGTACATTGCTCCAGTTAGCTTACCCTGTCCTTGCCTGTCTGTTAATTACCTTATTGAAATGCAATGTGTGCATTTTTTTAAATTCGGGTTATACTTCAATTATTTTTATCTCAACTGTGTTATTAGCATTAAGTCATGCATTTTTTTGTTCTTAGCAATTCATGTAGCTAAGGAGCATTTCAGTGTGTTCATTGCCTTAGCAGGATCAGAATCATCTCAGATTCTGGCAACTGCTGTTTCATCCCTACTTCTGACATAGATTTATTTGAAAAGTTCCTTTCTTCCTTTCTGTTGGATGATATGTTTTTTTAAAAAGTATTTATTAATTCAGTCATATCTGTCTCTTTGCAATAAATATTATTATTTTTTATATTTGAGGTTAGTTTTGTATCTTTTATTTAAAGATGTACCACATGTTTGCGGTACCTTTCTGATCCAGTTTATTTTATGGACTATTTTCATTCATTTCATGTTACCATTCAAAATTTGAAAACCAGAGGTTAAGAATTGATGGGAGTTGTTGTTTTTTTTCCATTAAGGTTAAATTGGATAAACCCATGATTGCCCATTCCAAGTTTATTTTATATGCTGTGATCTTCAAAACTAAATTTCAAGTGATATTGGATTTCCTAGTTGGTTTACTAGCTATTTGGCAAAAAAGTCTGTAAATTTGTAGAACCGTGGAAATACTATTTGGAGAATATTCTCTGGAGATCGTCTGGTCCTGCTTTCTACTGAAGTGGTGGTACTGTTGCCAGGACTAGATGAGGTCAGCTGTTTATTTGTCTAGCCAAGTCTTGAAAACCTCTAAATGGGAGACTCCACTGCCTTTTTGGATAACCTGTTCCAGTGCTTTGCTATCCTTCTAGAGATTGTTCAAAAAAAAAGAAAAAAAATTTCACGTCCAACCTGAGCCTTCCAAGTTGTATTTAATGGCTGCTTTCCCTTGTTGTACTGTCTGGAGCTAGAGAGACAATTTTGGCACCTTCTCCTTTGTAACTGCCCCTCAAAGAGTTTTGGACAGATACTGCATTGCTCATTAATCTCTTCCTTACCAGACTGATGAATTTGAACCCCATGCCCAGTGCAAGAAAGACTCTGAAATACTGGAGGAAGTCCAGTAGAGAGCTACCAGAATACATGCAGGGCTGAAGGATATGACCTACAAGGAGAGGCAGAAAGGACTAAGGTGGTTTTTGCCTAAGCAGGCAAGGCTGAGGGGTTTTCTTACTGCATCCTTCAGGTATCCAGCAGTGCAGAGAAAACAGTCAGATTCATCTTAGAGGTGAGATGATAGATACAAGTTGCTCCAAGAGACATTCCAGTTAAATATAACGAAAACATTTTTCACAAAGAACGTATTCAAGTTCTAGAACACATTGTCCATCAAGTTTGTAGAATTGCCATCTCTAGAGATACTGAAAATTCAACTGTCCAAGGCCTTGAGCATTCTGATTGGAGTTGTTCCAACTCTGAGAGTTCGGATCAGATGACCACCAGAAGTCTCTTCAAACCTAAATTTTTCTAAGATTCTGACCTCTTCTTGTAGGTCATGTTCTCTAGGCCTCTGGCTGTCTAGTAGCCCTTTAGTGGATCCCATTCTGTGTCTCCACATGCCTCTTGAATTGGCATCTGCAAACTGACTGCAGTATTTCAGGTATGCCCCCTTAAGTGTCAAGCTGGAGAGGCTGATAATTTCCCTTTCTCTGTAGGGACATGCTGATCCCTAATGTATCCTGTGGTTTGCCTTTTGCCAAAAGAATGTGTCTTTCGTTGTCATTAAACCCACATTTATTTCTATATGACTGTTGTTCTTCTGATTGCTTTCCAGTCTGTGCCAGTGCATGAAATTACTCCACCCTCAGTACAGAATTTTGCCTTTATTGAGGCTTTAGTTGTCACAGTCTTAATTATCAAGAGCCCTCTGAAGTATGGTTCAGTCACTCATACTAACCACTCTTCCTAATCAAGTATCCTTGGCTAAATTGCTGGTGGTGCATTGAGTTTCCTCATCCAGGTCACTTGTGAAGAAACTGAATAATGCTGGCCTCTAATCAATCCCAGGGGCTCTTTGCTGTTTAGAGGACGCTAGCTAGACATTGAGCTGTTCATCCTTACTGTTAGAGCTCAGATCTGAAGATTAATTTTACTGAGTACTTTTACATAACTAGCTGTGGTTCTAAAGCCAGTGTAATTTGCAGACTGCCATTAAACCTGCAGATCCTGGGAGATCCTCTTGACTTATAAGCTCTGGTTTTTGCTTGGAAGCTGAGTGTCAGCTCTAGCCTTTTCTTAATTTATGAGGCACTTTCCTAAACTCGTGAATAAAAGTTGCATCTGTCAGTAGAGCTTTCCCTGTAGTCCGTCAGAATAGTAACCACAACCGTGAGAGATATCCCATCAACATACTTCTCCCCAAGAACCAAGTGCAGTTCTATTCACTAAGTGAATTTTACACCCTATGAAAAGTAGTTACTAATTATTTGGAAAAGTACTTACTAGTATTAAAACACAGTTCAGATTTCAGACCATCTTCCAAGAATACTGCATCATTTCTGCTTGTAAAGGACTCTTCCTGTTGAAGCTGCAATAAGTGAATCCACTTGCAGTTCAAATGGAATTTCAGTTCATAGCAGCAGGTCAAAGTTCAGCTTTAAAAGAAGAGAGGGAAATCTTCAAGTTATTGATTGTAATTTAAAGTACATGAATCTTGTAACTGAATGGAATTCTTGTCTCTGTTCATGGAAGTTTAGCACATATTGTGTACACTAGCATTAAAAATAGCTTTACAAACTTCTCACATCTGCTGTGGTTTACTGTGGTCCATACATTATTATTAATGAAATACTTAGCATTTTTCTTAAATGTGATAAAGCACTGAATATATATTGAATCACAAACTGTAAAAAATATCTTTAGGACTACGAGAAGAGAGTGCAAGAGAGGGATGTGATTGACAGCAAAAATTACCTAGATGCACACAGAGCAGTTGTTGCCAACTATCTACAGAAGGTAAGATGCTAAATACATGGATCCACCATATTCCTGTAGGCCGTATGTTGCTTCTGTACTTGGATACTTTATTTCCATGAATACTAAAACCTGATTCATCTCTAAACATGACCTATAGACATCTTTAAAATTCCAAATTAGTCCTGAAACTGGTGTAATTGAACAAATGGAGGTCTGTGTTATTTAATACTGTTGAGAAAGATGCAATGTACAAAATGACCAGCCATTCTGGATATTTCTGTCAGTTCTGTAAATTCTTCTTCGCTCTGGTGTCCCAGAGATGTGTACTGTTGATTCCCAGGAATTCGATGATTTCCCTCTCCTCCTTGTTTTCCTTGTTGTAGGCTGTGATGCCAAGAACTTAATTATCTCCATGAAAGCGGCCCTAATCACTTCTAAAAATCATTTAATGTAATACACAGTGTCTTGTCCTGCAGCCTGAGGCAGAGGGCATATTTTCCATCACATTTACCTTCATTGTGGTATTAGAGTAACATCTTCTCCTTACATTGATTTAATTTATTCTTCTAATTTTCATGATATTAAGATGACATTCTCTTTAATCCTTAGGGAAAAAGAAGGAAAACATTCATCATCTAACCAAGAAAAATTTGCAATTTCAGACTGGCAGAATAGCAAGTGCAAAACATGGCTACCAGTTTCTTACCAGTTGTGTAAATATAAAAAAATGTATCAAATTCTAGCCTGCCAGCAAACCATGAAGTATGATGATAAGGTTGAATTAAAGTAGGACAAAACGAATTGTTGGTTAGAAAGAATACTTCATGAAAGAACCGTAGAGAAAAAAGTGTTTAAATCCTCCAGGCAAGTGCCAAAGTCCAGATTCAGCATGATAGTATAAAAAAATTATTTTTGACAAAGCTGTCATATCTTTGTCAGCCCCGTATGTTTTGCATGGCACTGAACATATGGGTTTTGCAGCACACTGAATAGTAGTGGAGTTGTACAGAATAGCTTACATTATAGTACCTTTGTTTGCCTCTTTTGTAGATTAAATACCAGTAGCCTTTTTTAAAACAGTTTTGGATATTTTCACTTTTATAAATTGTCAGATGGGCTAGAAAATTAGGTTTCTCATATCAGAACTGAAACTCAGTTCACTCTGAAATGTGATCTTTATATGTGTATCGCTTCTGATGTTGTACTAGCACAGAGTATAAAGGCATTACTAGCATTAGTGGTAGGAAAAAAGGACAAAGGCAAAATTCTTTCAGTCTGCTTCCACACAGTTGTTAGAATAGGGAAGACTTTCATCTCTGTGCTTCACTCTACAACCTCAGCAGAGAAATGGAAGGAACTAAGAATTTTAAACGTTTATTTGAAATCACAGTATTTGTAATACCGGCTTCACCAGTTCTGTAGTCCAAAGTATTTCTTTTGATCCACATAACTGATACCATATAGATTTCTCTACAGCCTTTTTTGCAACTTCATTTAGATGTGGAAGAGAGATGTCTGCTAGTGTCATTTATTGTTGTAATTGTTCTGATGGTGAGTTGTAAGCAGATGAAGACATAATTTTTGGTTTGTATGTTTTCATATATTCTTCTATCAATCTAGCCAGTATGTTTCTAGAGAAACATATTGTGTTGGTAAAATGAGCTGCTCTTACCTTTTAAAGAAATAGCTGGTGGAAAGAAATTTTTCTTTCGACTGTGACCCTCTTAAAATTAGGAAAAAATGAAGAACTTGTATGTGGATGTTTTGTTAGTGTTTAATAGAATGCAAATATTGGCAGTGGGTTTGGATTAGAAATGCACTTTTGTCTCTTCTCCCTCCCCGTTCACAGGTTCGAGAATCAGTAATCAACCGTTTCCTCATAGCAAAACACCATTTCCTTCTCTCTGACCTTGTCATTGAAGAGGAGATTCCAAGCCTGGGGTAAGAGAGCTATCCTTATTTTTTCCAAATAAAAAGCTTAATGTAAAACCACCAGCTTTTTTTATTTCTCTTTTGCAAAGTGTGTTGATGTGACTAGCTGATGTGATTTTGTGTTTAGTATAATAGATAAACCTCCAATCACTGTGTACACCTCTGCCAGTACAGTGTATTGATAAACAAAGTGTGTAAAAACTTTTTTAAGAAAAAGTCTGCTTTTGACAGAAATAAAAGTGACAGCATGTAAATAAGAGTTAACAGGATATAATGCATTTCTGATGAGCTGAGCATAGTCCAGCTGGTGCCAGATTGAATATTTCCAATTATCAGGTAAGTATCAGAGTTAGTATCACTGTTACTGGTTCTATAGGCAATGCCTACTTACAGCCAGTGCCTGTGCCCTGCAAATAATGTGCAATAGATTTTTAACTGTCATTTTCTTTATTTTACTTCCCTTGTACTTCTGATGCTGATGCTGAATGTTGTCATATGCTCTTTATGTTCAAAAAAGATACTGCGTTTGGAAATTACTGCTTTTTTCGTCTAAGATTATTGTTTCTTTTATTACTTGAGCACTTCCTATGGATTTTTGTTTCAAATCCCATACGTGTTGATTTTTACATGTATCAGTCATCATAGCATAGATGACTCTCAGTGTTGCTCACTTAAAATCTGTGTAAGTAAACAAGTTGTGAAAGTAATTTTTTTCTTTCATGTAGAAGTTGCTTCTGTTCACTATAAACACAGCACCCTTATAATACAGTCCAAGTGTTTTTCAACCAGCTGTATAAATCTAAACAGTCCCATCTGCTGGAGATACAGAGACTTGCTCTCTTACAGAAAACTTCATGCTTGCTTTTAGTTGATGTTTTCACATCACAGTAGAGAAAAATCGGAACAGGACTACAATTAGCTTTTTGTTTAAAATCTGATGCTTCATTTATATTTTCTCATCATGAATCCTAATTCATATTGGATTCTATTTGCAAAGTTTTATGGTTACTGAATTCAAAATAAACTGTGGCTTGTTTAATATTCACTTAGTGAGATATTTCAGTAACTCATGATTTTGTGTTATTTTAGCAGTAATTACTGAGGGGGGTTTATTATATATAAGGAAGAAATGCCATTGGCTATCAGTTTTTAAATGTGATTTTTGAATGTCTACAGTTGATATCAATGATGTAAACTTTACATACATCTGCGTGAACAAAACAATCATCTTCATTTTATTGCTTTACTATTTGTTTTCTTTTTTCCTTTGCTTCTGCTTTGCCTTGGGTTATAAGTTCTGAGGGTCCGGGGTATGTTGTGGTATATTGATTCTGCTTCCTTTCTGTAGCCTGTTGTTCAGTGTACATAGCTTTGTAGTTAGATGCTTTGCCTCTTCCATACAGTGGATATCGTCATCTGCTAGATCCCTTGTTTATAGCACTGTAGTTTAGATCTATCTTGAAGCTGTGTAATTGTCTTGTTTGCATCTTACACAGTTTCGGGGAAAAAAACCCCGAAACAACCAAACTTTTTGCACATTGAAGTTATAATTGCTGAAATATAAGACAGAACTGGATTGTGCAATACTAAACAATTGCAACATTTTGACATTTCAGAGAGTTTTGTTTGGCACTAGCAGGAGCAAATATTTCTTTTTTATGTTAGTGTGTAATTTTCCTGTGTCATGGTAACACTAGAATGATGGATTCTATGCAAAACTGACTAAATATCTGGTTTATGATTATTAGCATTTTGGGACTCGGCCTCTTTAAACTGGCAGAGCCAAAACGACCATTAAGGCCAAGAAGAAAAGAAAGGAAGAAGGTTGCAGCACAGAATTTATCAGATGGAGACATAAAACTGTTAGTGAACATCATTAGAGCCTATGATATTCCAGTGAGAAAACCAGTGATGAGGTATGTTTAAATGCTTGTTTCCAGTACAGATTCATTTTCTGGCTTCTGCTGTTTTGAGGACAGATGAAGGAATGGGTGTTGCAATTCAGCCATGTGTGTTGTTCTGATTCTCGTGATAAAAACATATGTATATATATATGTATCTTTTTATTAATGATGATAAAGAACTGATATTTTGTGAGTTTGTTGATTAATATAATAATTTTTCAGTAGCTGTGAAATTCAAGACATGTTTTACCAGAAACTGTCTGAAAGATAAGTTACAGCTTTGACAGCATTATAACTCTGATAATATCAGATGAATTATACCTTAAGCAAGCCTCTTGATAATAATCAGGGAAGTTTTAATTCATAGTGTCTTAATTAAATACCAAAACCAAATATTAAAAAATCCAGTTCTTCACTGTTGGATACTCTATTTGCCTCCTGAGTGTAGCATGTTGGTCTTCTCCTTGATGAACCATTTAAGTTAATAGACTGAGCCTAATAGGGCTCTAATTTTAAAGGTGACCTTTACATTCAGGCACATTAAGACAATGCCTGCACTGCGTGATGGTGTGTCATGCAGAGACACTGAACAGCCTGCTTCAGTTCCAGAAGCAATGTATTAGTGCAGTGTTCTCTCTCTCTCCCCCATAAAATGAATACACCTTGCATTTAACACAGAGGTATTTTCAACCTGGCCAGTTACAGAATTTAGCATCATCAGCTGTTCTATCTCTCACTGTATTAGAGGTTCTGTTGCTCTTGTAAATAAGTTGATACTGAGAAAAGCAATTCACTGACAGGAAAAAGAAGATTAAAAATTCAGTTCATTACCAGAATTACAAAAAGAATTAAAACCCCATCCAATCTTTTTGCATTATATGATATCTTATTTTGAGCTGCTTCTACATGAATAGTTACTCTTTTATAGTCTGTAATGTGGTGTTATCACAAAAAAAGTTATGTGGAAGTTCTATAAAAATAAATTTTTTAACATTTATTTTCTTTTACTTCACTCATGGGTTGACAAATCTGTAATATTCATATGGATTCTTTTTTGCCATAGAGGCCTCGCCTGAATACCATGAGATCTACACTGTTCATGAATACTGCAGGGATTCACCTACTTGAACTTAAAAAACTATAGCTCAAAGAGATTGTGTGGGGAAAGCAAAAAAAAAGCCTGCAGTTGATAAGCACTTCAGAAAAGAGAGCCTCCAGGCACAAAGTACTCTTCTGCAACGAGGCTTGTAAGAAGTATACACTCGATACCCCTCTCTGGCATTTTATTTGTGTTATTTGATCAAATAAATATCTTCCAAATGTTAAAATTTAACAAAAACATCAGGAGTGTTTCCAAAATTCTGTATGACTATTAGAGAATGTGAGGGATTCATATTTTGTAGTGAATTCTCTGTCTTCCCTGGTTGTTGTCTGTTTCCTCTTGTAGCAAACTTCAACAGCCATCGAAATCTTCAAGGTCCTTTAATGAGATGTTTGCAGCCTCTCAGCCAGCTCAGAGCCCACCTAATAGCCCAGACTGGGCATTCAACCAGGTATAGTACAAAACTGACATTTTCTGTGAAGCTGGGAGCAGTCCTCTTTTCCACAGACAGTAGCATTCACCCTCAGAAAGATACCTTATTGGCAAGGTTGCCTTGCCCACTCCTTGATCTCCAAAAAGAGAGTAAAGCTGCAAAAGGTTCAGAGGTGGCAATAAGGATGTCAGATACAAAGAATGGCTACTGCCCAGTGAAAAATGGTGGGGCTGTCAGCCAGAACACCCATAACTGCAAGTGGGGGAGGAGGAATGTGGTAGAAAGGCAGAAAATCACAAATCATGTAGAGGCTGGATAGGGATTGACTACTTCCTGGCACTATAAGTACAAATGTGAGTGATGGGCGAATGAAGCTGGTAGGAGTCAGATTCAAAACAAACCTTCAAAAGAAGGTTGTGGTTCTTCATTCAGCAGCTGGTCAGTGCCCAGAGAAGTTGCTTACATGTATTGTGGATGAAAGAGGTTTGTTTGTGCTGAAGTGGGTATTGAACAAGTATTTGGAAGACTGATCCATTGGGAGTTACTTAATAGAAAAATCATTACAGGCTTTTCTAAGTCTTTCATGTGAAAATGTTTGAAGTCTGGGAGAGTAATAGGAGAAAATACCATCTATACCTGCTCAGTTCTTACTCTTCTGTATGTGTTGGCTGCTGGCTGTTTTCACAGCCTACACTTTGGGTCCAGTACACTCCTAGTCTAAACCAGCACAGCCATTCTTATGGCTGACACTAAAATTACAATTGTTTGCTATTTAGAACTAAATTCAGCATCCTTCTGAATGAAGATGAAAGACCTTCAGGGTTTTTTCCTGGTTTTCTTATGATTTTCCTTCAAAATTAGAGCTTTTTGAAATGTAGAAAAGGTTCTGCCACATGTATTTGAATGTTAATGAAGGCATTTTTAATCACATTAGGGGCTTGTTTTGTCTAAATGAAGTTGCTTATCTGTCATAGGAGCCAGTTTCAGGGACAGCCAGGATTGTAGCTGTAGGCTTCTTGGATTACAGATAAGAGGATACAAGTGCACTTTTTTCCACTGGTGTCTGGATCACATGTTCTGTTTCAGTTACTTTCCTTGATTAGCTAGCCTCTAGCTTTTCCATTCTCAGGAGAAAATGTGGTTTTGTCAGTGCATGTAAATACATCAAGTATTCTGAATACACATAAACTTTTGGAAATGCTAGCATATAAAATATTTTTAAAAGCTTCATAAATGCTTAGAAGCCCATGAAATGCAATATTTAAGGTCTATTAAAGTTATATCTGGGCTGAACCAGCCTGATCACCGAAAAGTATATTTTTCTAAATACATGAAATGTGTAATTTAATGTGCTCTGATGAATTTCCACAGAGGTCTGTTTCCTTTGTTTCAATATCTATTTATAGGTTTTGGTCCGTCCTTTTGTAGAAGTTTCTTTTCAGCGAACAGTCTGCCGGACAACCACAGCAGAAGGTCCAAGCCCCAGCTGGAATGAGGAACTTGAGCTTCCATTTAGGTATGGCAAAATGAAACCAAATTATTTCTGCTTAATAATAATTTAATTTAAGCATGCAAATTTATCCACGTTTTCCTGTACTGTTCAAATCACTTTTTTGATTTATTTAACCTCTTCAGAGCTCCTAATGGTGACTACAGCACCCACAGTTTGCAGTCAGTAAAAGATGAAGTCTTCATTAATGTTTTTGATGAAGTACTTCATGATGCTGTAGAGGTGAGTTCATAATTGAAGGACAGTGTACATTACAGGATATTGTGAGCTTTTTGAAGCTGACAGAACAAGACTTTTGCATGTAATAACTTTCCCCCTCCTGTGCCTCTCTTTTCTCTATTTTGTCATTCCTTATGATTTTATATTTAGTCAATACTGCAAGGTTATCAGAGGGAGAAATCTTTACAGTGTTAACCTTTGTACAAATTCACCTTGTACCACATAAAATGCTGCTAGAATTGAACACATGTATGTAATATGCTTTGTTGATATTTAATGAAATTGGAGATCCTAAAATTGAGAGGTATCATGAATTGTAATAAGAATTTTGTTCTTAACCTTAATCAGAATTTTTTACTTCATTCCAGATGAGTGATCCAGTTCTTGTATATTTTACTAACTATCTTGTTACACTTCGTCTCATTTTGTTTTACAAGCTCTCTGTTGAAATAATAAAAAAAACCCCAAACCATCTATTGGTTGTATGTATTAATTTTGTTGAATGAGACAAAAATTGCAAGTACTAGTAACAAGAAATTTTTGTAAGCTCTCAGTGTTGGCATAACTCCTTCCCCTATTGAATCCAGTGAAAGCTTTCCTAGTCAATTCAGCATACACAAAAATAGCAGCACTCACAATTCTTGAAAACATAACCCAAAAATAAATAATGCACACACTTCACTGAGAACAGAATTCTGTCCTCAAAACTGAAATGATACTTGATGAAGCAGAAGGAAGAAAGCTACACTCTTGAAACTTGGATGTCATTCTAGAGATATTTTTTTTAATAATTTCTAGGCTGATCATACAAGATTTGGAAATCTCTGATAGGCAGTACACATGAAAACAGTTTTTCCATTTCACAGGGTTTAGTTAGATTTTTGTACAATTTTAACTTCAAAAAGCTTTTCTAAATACTAATAAAATATTTCATTAGAAGACCAGAGCTTCAGTTACTTTGTCTGAGAAGACTCTTGTGAACTCCTTGTCAGTTTTAAGTTCTCCATCACAGGTTATACAGGACTTGAGCCCTAAAGTGCAAGCACATTGTATCATGGACTGTGACGTTCTTACATGTTTTCAGCATCTGGTGTGCCTGAAAGGTGTGCAGAATAATACTGCTGTACTAGTAATGGAACTGATACTTACAGAAACTTTTTAATAGAGAATTTTTATTAATGCCTTGAATAAATTTTTCATTGAATTAAAGGAAATGAAGCTGTCTTACAAAGTGTTGTGTTGGGCAACTTTTTAATAGGATGATCGTGAAAGAGGAAGTGGAATCCACACTCGTATTGAGAGACACTGGCTGGGATGTGTTAAGATTCCATTTACTACCATATATTTTCAAGCAAGGGTAAGTGATTTTACTTGAAGTAAAATACAGAACTGAGAATGGAAAAGGGCTGGAAGTGGAATGTCAGATTTAATTATGTTCTTTGTAATTGTTAGTTTATTTTTATGGAATTGTTTGAAGATGTCTTTGAAACCACTGGGATTTTTTTGACAGATTTGGTGAGATTTTGCCAGTAAGTTCTAGGTTTTGAAGGGAGATGAGATAAACAAAACGTACTCAACAGCGACAAAGCAGCCTGGCTTCCTTCGGTAGTGCGGTAAAAAGTGCAGATTTTTAAGATGGTTTTCTGAGTGGCTTTTGAGGGCTCTGGTATTGCACAGCCTTGGTAGATGAACAAGGAATAGAATCACCTAGGTTGGTGAGGAAACTTGACCAAACTTTTTTTCAGTCTTTTCATGAATCACCAGATTTTCACCTTTGCCTCTCCCAATCCCTTCTTTCTTCAATTTTTAGAACTTCTAAAGGGAAGCTTTCTTTGAGAAATAGCAACAGTTAGTCATGGGAGTAATAGTAAAACATGCACTTCTTCACAGAGGAAAGCCTTTTTTTGTCCAGCCACTCATCCTGGACTTAGTATAAGTAAACGAATTCTTTCCTTTGGTAGTCCTATCCCACTGTAATAATGCTGTAGGACTTCCTCTGCATGGCAGGTGCTTTTATGTGTAGATCCAATCATCTTACCACAAAAGTCAGAATCTTCATGAAGTGAGAAACTGAGACATCAGTTGCATTCCTAACAACACATTCATTTGCTCTTCTCTGGCCGTATGGGGCACATCTCAGAACCTTAAGGACTCAGAATCTTAAGGACTTCAAGGCATACTGTGAGCCTCCTGGATTCTTTGGGTGGAGGGTAAATCTGTAGGAGTCTAATTTAAGTGCAGTGCTTGGCGTTCAAAGTGGTTTTCTTGGGCTGTCTGCAAGGCATAACAACGTAATTGTCGTGGGAGTCAGGAAAGTATGGGATTCTTTTCATTGCTGAGGGATTTTGGACAGTGTATGTCTAACTAGGCTTAGTCCACTTGTTTCTGCTAGATCATTAATAATATGCTCTCTTCAGCTTGGGAGGTTAATCAGTTAATTTATCTGTTTGAGGTGGTTCCCTGTATAATGAAGCTTTCACTGATTTTAAAGAAGGTGTAAGTAGTAAGAAGGTCTGACCTTCTTTTCATGAGACTTTGGCCATCCCGTGCAGACAATGTCACATAATGTGACCACCATTGCTATAGGTCAACAGACAAGAAACAACAAGATCCAGTGCTCATTTTTAGGGAATTATTCCATGTTGAATGAATGAAATTCACCTGAGAAGTGTGTCTGCTCACAGTCCTGAGAGACTTAATGGGCAGACTTGACATTTTAACAGACTGCTTAACCAGTACATATTGAAGGACACAGCCACCATCCACCATCCCCGATACTGATGTTGACCTCTGTTTTTCATACTTCTTGGTCTTTCTGTTGTAGAACCAGAGTAGCTCCAGAATTCCTGTCAGATACACTTCTGACTCCTTTGAGGAGGTGTTGGAGTTTGTGATTGCCTAAGCATCGTCTGAGCGCTTGTATAGATCTTCCCAGCAGCAGAGATTCTTTGCATTTGAACAGCATTTCATACGGAATTTGAAAAAGCCTCATCAGCATAGTGGTTATATCAAGGTGCATCTAGCAATTAAATTTCAGTAACAAATGAAGCATTTCATCATCCTGTTCTAATATACTGCAGCAGAAATTTTGAGTGATCTAGTTTTCTCCTCATCAAAACTTAATTTTGTTCTTAAATTTTTGATGAGCCATGTCAGTGAGTCATCTGTTCATTTTCCACTTCCACTGAAGATACGCTTTCTGGTGGCAGTTGCCTTAACTGTGTTCAAATGAGGAGCTTAATTTTTTTTGCTTTTCTCCTAAAACTGGGTACTTCCACTGTTGAAACCTGCCCAAGCAGTGTGAGGCCTGCCACCTCTTGTCTCACCCAGCCCTTCAGAAAGACTATTCCCTGTTTGTGGTGGCAGGGTGAGCTGCAAAGGGCTGGTGAGTCTGTCAGAGCACTTCTGTGAGGAAGCTGGATAAATGGGCCCAGTTCCAGTTCCACCCAAGAAGCATCAGTAGGTTCTGCATGGAAGGGGGTTCCATCTATGAGATGCTGGAGCATCATTCCCGCATCACTCATAGGCAAAGGCCCCTTGGTCTGCTGCTGCCTTGAGAAGCATAGTCCTGCAACCCATATTTTGCCATTTTTTCATTTTTCCAGGTAAATAGAGCTATATAGAGTTTGCTGTTTGAAAGAAAAATAGTGAAAGGCTGGCACTCTTTCTTTCTCTGTGAACTAGTGTGTATGATTTCCATTTTATTAAATATTAGTGTTCATAATATGCAAGAGAGGCTGAAATCAAGTTGTGATTAATATATTTAACAATGTGATATCTCATGTTTTCCCCACAGTTAATCAACATAAATATCATATTCTCTCATTTTATTATTTTGTAACTTAAAATAACAATCAAAAGAAGAAAATATGTGGACACAAGTAGCAAATTTATGTGAGAGGGAACTTTTGCTTTTTGGCTTTTAGTGAGAAGTATTTCTCTGTATCTGTTGCAGATTGATGGTACATTTAAGGTCAATATTCCTCCAGTCCTCCTTGGCTACAGCAAAGAAAAGAACCTGGGAATGGAGAGAGGTTATAATTCTGTGCGAAATCTGAGTGAGGGCTCGTATATAACACTGTTTATTACCATTGAACCACAGCTCATCCCTGGAGAGTCTGTCAGAGAGAAGGTAACTAATCAGTAATTCATCATACTCTTGCTCATTGTTTCCAGTGGTGCAGTTCTTGAGATGCATATTAATAGGTCTCCTTAGTGTACCAAAGGACATGAATGCAAGTACAGGATAGTCATACAAATTCAGAGTGGTTTATTTCAAATTTTTTATCTCAGTTCAATTTAATTAGATGCACCATTAAGTGAGATGGGCACTTAATGTATGAGAAATAACTTTGCTCAGGTATCTAATTTTAGTCTTAAGAGAAAGCAAGTTTGCATTCATATCTGGGAGCATGTAGTTTTTCCCTGTACTTTAGTAAACAATAAAGCATTCATGGGAGTATTTGTGAGCAGTGGACGAAAAGGAGGTGGCAGGTGCAAAGAGTATTTTCTTGCTTCTATGTTTATATTGTTCAAATGAACATTTATTATTTATGGCTTCATGCATGCCTCCAGATCTTGAAGATAATAATAATCTTGAAGATAATAACAGCAGCTGCTATTTTTTTCAGTTTCATTAGTAAACCAGAAGTGCCTTAGACTAACAACAATAGTTGTTACAATTCTTTGCTGCAGCTCCCCAGATGCAACACATACACTTACTATAGAAAGAGTTTGGCATAAAATGAAAAAAAAAACCTAAATAATTTGCCATCCTTTCTTCCTATTCCTGAGCTGCAGTTAAATTTGAAATGCTTGTGTAGTGTTTTAGGATGCTAAGCATAATTTTACTTCTAATTTTATGATACCTTTTTTGTTTCTTTACTTATTTTTCCTCTCTTTCCTGCTGTCCTTCCTGAACCTCTATATAGATGAATGAAATGCTTAAGAAGGTACAATATTAATAAATCAGATGAGATATTCCTGTTGTTCCCAGTTTTAAGATTTAGCTTGGGTTTGTGCCATTCAGCAACCTTTTTGCAGCTTGTTGTTACTTGACCGTGACATAGTAATTGTTTATTTGCCAGTAATATTTGCAGTAAATTGCTACATTTAAATTTACAATGTGCCAGAGGCTGTACTTTTCTGTTGTTAATTATGGTTGAGAAGAATCACCACTGTGTGCCTTTTCTGCTAACTTGGAGGTCTAGCTGCAGGGCAGTGCCCAGCTGTTCCACCTCAGGTTAGTTTGAGAAGAAGAGTAACAAATGACAAAAGTGGCTTATTTTAAACAAAAATTTATGAAGGATGAACTTTAATTCTCAGCACCCCTAGAAGTAAACAAGGAATTCTAAGCAGATATTTTTGACCGATCCTAATACCTTTAAAAGATGACATCTTAGGTAACATGAGAAAATAACTGTCATTGTTATATAAATAATATGTGCTTTTGAGTCCTACATTTGCTTCTGAAAAATCTCATTTAAAAATGTGGACATTTTAGACACCTCTGAATTATAAGGATTCATCTAAAAATCACTTGAACCTTCTCTGGAAATATTTTGGCATTGAGCAGAGTTGTTGCAGTATTACTTATATAAAAATCACTGGGGTTTTATGCATAATGTCAGTTGTGGTTTTAATGGAGTACTATGGGAATAGTACATAGGATTAGTACCTAACCATAATTGTTTCCTTTTGACTTAATATGTGGTGTTATATCCTTATCCTCACAGTGTTACTTGGCCATAACTTTCCCTACATTTTTCAGTGCTTTAATAAAGCCAACTTACACGTATAGATCATTATGGGCATTCATAAGTAAATGCAAATTACCTGATTTTCCATTGCCTTGACCTGTCTTCTATGTCTGTAAGCAAAACTTTATACTACAAGGCAAGTTCAAAATGTTATTAGGAAAGAATTTAATACTCTTTTTATTGTCCTCTAAATGGTGAAATATGGCCAAATATAGTAAAGACTTAAGTCCAAACTATAAATAAAGCTGTTTTTGTATAAATTCTACTGTCTTTTGAAGTTTGATACCCAAGAAGATGAGAAACTGCTCCAGGCAGCAGAAAAATATGAAGCTGAATGTACTTCAAAGTTTCCAAGCCGCCAGTGCCTAACAACTGTAATTGACCTTGATGGGAAAACAGTTTTTATTACGAGATATATCAAACCTCTGAATCCACCACAGGAGCTTCTTGATGCTGTCCCAAATAGATCTCAAACAGCAGCAGTAAGTGCTTAGAAAAGATTGTAAAGTCTCTGGGATTCAGATTTCAAGATGTTTGTTTGTTTGCCTGTGCATGTGCACATAAGCAAATCCCAGCTTTGTGTCCCTCCTGTACAGCTACACCTTTTGCAAAGAAAAACTGCAGATAAAAAATAAAGTAGTAGTGACTATGTGTAATACACAGTAAGTCCAACTATAATGATACTGTAAAATATTATTTTTCTCAGGGGAAAAAAGTAAATATATTAATGAGTATTGTCCTTTAAAAGACAAAGAATTATGCCAAACCTCAATGGCAGTAAATCATATCAGTCTTTGATATAAATTCTAAAATGAGCTAACTGCTACTGTATTGAGGTTATTCAGTGTTTAGTCATTGAGTGGAAACAGCAATATTCTTCACATCTAGTATAATAACACCAGAGCATTGTGAATTAAAGGGTGACTTGCTCTGTTTTGTTTTCTTGCAGGAACTGGTGGCTCGATACGTTGCTTTGATTCCTTTTTTGCCAGATAGTGTGTCATTTGCTGGAATTTGTGATTTGTGGAGTACATCAGATGTAAGCAACGCGTTAAACAGAAGTTCCTTATCCTCTTGAATGTGATGTAACATCCTAGTGGCCACTGTTTTCGAGGGGAGGTTGTACTAGATAAGCTCTTGAGGTCCCTTCAGACCTAAATTATTCTGTGATTCTGTTATTGTGAGGACTATTTTTCTTTAAGCCATATATTTCAAAGAATAAGGACCAAAGCTTGAAAAAGTTGCTCATTCTGATCTGAGTGAAAAATTTTATCTTTGATAGGTTGAAAGTAGCTAAGAATATCTTAGGGCTTTAAAGCGTCTTCCATTTTTTCTGTTATAAACCAGTCCATAATGTCATAGTCATGCACAAGTGAAGGAATGCTGACTAATGGAGACTTTACATGGATCATTGTCATTCCAAGGGACTACAGAAAAGACTTTGCATGTAGTGTCAGCAATAATGGGATATTTAGCCTTCTCTGTCACATAAATCCTGTCATTTAGACAACAGCAGACGTTGATCATAGATGAAGTTTTTATCATCTCAGAACTTTCCTGAAAAATTGTCTTTCTTGTGATAAAATCTCAGATCTCGTGGATTCTCACACCATTCACTCTTCATCCTGTGTGTTGAAGCAGTGACCAATAAACTGTAAAGATCAGTTGCAAAGATCTGAAAGGACTCCTTGCTTCAGATGTGTTAAGAAACATTATCAAATGTTGCAAGTTGATAACTGCCTACAAAGACCTTTTCTTCTTTTTTTTTCATACCTCAATTAGCAATTTCTTTATCTTCTGGCGGGAGATGAGGAAGAACACGCCGTGCTCTTGTGTAATTATTTTCTTGGTATGGGGAAAAAAGCCTGGCTTATCATTGGAAATGCTATTCCTGAGGTAAGAGGATTCTTTCATTTGGCCTAAGTATTAACTTTTATTCTGTGAAGCCTTTGGCCCCCAGCAATAGATAGTTGTTTATTGCTGGGATGTTTTTCCAGGATATTATCTAAACTTTAGTGCTGGGAACTGATTCTTTTTAGAGAAGCAAAAAAAAAATAAATTTGAAAGTATATCTTAGTATATGTCAGGGTTTTTTTCCTGGACCTGTTTCCATGATTAAACTGGTAGTAGTTGTCATCATAATACAGCACCAAGCATCTGTAACCCTTGATTTGATCTTAGCTTGTATAAATGGTGCATCCAGGACAAGTTGATGGAGACAGTCCCTTCCCAGCGTCTCAGCTGCCGATACACAGACTGTGACAGAGTTTGTGTGGGATTTGGTACAGGTTCAGAGGTGACAGGAAAGGGCTAGGGGCATGCCAGTGATTGTTAATGGTCACACACATCTGCTGATTCTCTCTCTGGCTGATGGCAGAGCTGCAGCAATAGCAAAGATAGATTGGTTCAGGCTGGACAAGTCCCTCTCCCTCTGCCCACTGTAATGCAGGCAGGTGAGGCATCTGCTCTGCCTTGGGCTGCTGGGAGCCACAGCAGCAGCAGTTGGGCTCAGACTGGCCCAGAACTGAAACACTGAGGTTGTTTTGCCCCTTGGGAGATGCCTTTCTCAGGGAAAACACTCAGATTTCCAAGTAACCAATACTGCTCTTTTCAAAAAGGTGGTAACTGTTTATAATGCAAATTTCTATGTACATGTGAAAGTTTTGCTGCAGAGAATTTTGGTAAAAATTTCTGTCCACGCTAGTTTCTTAAGCACATTCTGAGATACAGCAGTGACAGGAACAGGTACTCAGAGACATTCCTTCCCCTCAAAATCTGATGGAGATGCTAGTCATTAATAAAGCATTTTGTAAGGAGGGGATTTATTCCAGGTATTTCAAGATACCTGGGCAATATAGGAGATGACAAGAACATAGAAGAGCAGTGTAGGGATTCCTGATAGAGAATATAAAGAGAGCTGGGAAATTCCTCATGTGCCTGTGAGGGAGGCTGATGGCTGAGTGTGCTGCCCAGGTGGAAGTCCTTCAGCTCGGAGATTGCCCATGGATGAGAGCTGTGGCAGTAGCCAAGTAGCACGTGTTGGTACTGAAGTGGCATCTGGTAAACATTCCTTTATGTAGAATTTCACATCTGTTTGTGGCTGAAACAACTTCCAGAATCTATATGTTAAGAATGGCTCAGAGCTCTGTATGTCTGACATTTCTCTGTCACGCTATTATGTAAATGTTGAACTGTAATGAACCTGTAAATTCTTCCAAGCAGTTTGCCTTAAAAAGCACTATCAATCTCAATAGTAAAAATTTAGGATTCCAAAGAATACAAAGCATACTGTCCTTGTAGCCAGTTTTCTTTCTCATACTTTTTTTTTTCCTTCCTAGGGACCAACTGCATATGTATTAACTTTGGAACAAAGTCAGTATGTAATTTGGAATCCCAGTACTGGATGTTTTTATGGGCAGTATGATACTTTCTGTCCCCTACAAAATGTGTACTGTCTGATCAGCTGTGATAACGTAAGTGTGCCGTCTTGTCACATTTCTATACACGTAAGCATCAAAAACTTATTTTTTTTTTAACCTTTGGCACCACTTGTTCATCATTCTAACTATATTTAGGCTATCATTTATTAGCAATATTATTCAATCTTAAGTAGGTTTTTCAGCTACTTTAGATACTTAAAATAAGAGAGATTTTTTAATCAGCATTTAGGTTGATCAAGAGATCTATTAATATTTTTCATTACTGAGTTTTACTTACATGCTTCCCAGAGTGGATGGCCTAAGATTACAGCTGCTTAGGTGAGGAGTAGTCATTCCTCAAAGATAATAGTTTGCAGGTGAAATGTGACTGAAATATGAGAAACAAACTATAAAGGAGTCACTTGAGTTGCCCATGTGACACTGGGCACAGCCTGAATGGATCAATGTGCAGTACACAGAGCTGGCACCTCAGGGCACAAAAACAATATGGATTTTCTGCCTGGCATCAAGTCCTCCCATTTATTTGCAAATACACAGGTAGTACTAGTGCATGTTCATAATATATTATTCATTGTGTGGCTGCAAACTCTCCGAGATAGTGGGGGTAGAGAGATCGTAAGAGCTGCGCTGCTCTGGCCAGGTGAAGGAGAGGCCACAGACTGGGAGCTGAGCCTGTGCTGGAAGGGTCAGAAACCCTGGGAACTGTCCTGCCAGCAGCATTCCCTGACTTGGTTGGAAGCCAGACCTGACAGGTTCTGGGGACACAAACAGGGACATGATGAGGTAGAAAGATGTGTGAAAGTCTGAAAATGAGGAAACGGAGGACAAACTTAAAAAAAGACCCCTAGGGTTTATTTGAATGGCAGCTGGAAGTTGAGTTTAAAAGTCTGCTTTGCAGTTTTTTGGAATGCCATGCATTATGAGTTTTGTTTTGTTAGTTAACCTTTTGTGTTCTATTCTAAACACAGATCATGACTTTAGATGACAATTTAATATTCTAAAGCACATTTATTTTAAAAGTAGTCAGTTCTTTCACTAAAAGCATTTTGGGGAGTGGTAGAGTTGTTTGGTTTGGGGTTTTTTTAAGCAGTACTAAACCTACAGTTAAGAAAACTATAACTCAATTGTTAATTGCTGGAAGAAGCAACTAAGGACTTGAGCACTGACTTGAACTGCAGAGCACAACATCATCTTTCAAGGCAACTAATTCCAGTCTCAGTGAGACTGAGCAGGTGTGCTGCACCACAGCCACACCACCTCACGTCCAACTGGGGCAGAACCAGCTGTCCTGGAAGGATCTACACAGAACCTCACTTACAAAGGGTTGCACACATTGAGTAGCACATGTACATAGTAATTGCTGGTCCACTTTTCAGCCTTAGCAATAGTTACTTAAAGAATCCTACAGTGCCTGCATGCTCCAGACTAGGCACAGAGGCTAAAATGAATGTTTGTAAAGAAGGGGAGTGCAAGACATGGGTTCCACTTGCTGATAGAATGTACACAGGAGCTCTGTCTGGCATCTGCAATCTCTGCTTGTATTCTGCAAGATACACTTAAAAGAGCAGTGGTGCCAGGGTGCAGCAGCTACCCAGCATCACAGCCACAACTACACTGGGCTGGGCTCTTGGAAGAATTTAATCAGAATTCAGAAAAGACTCGTGCAGCTTCCACCCAGAGGGGTGGAAATGCAGCTCTGAACAGCAGAAAAAATTGCTACAGGAGGTATAATTTAACATTATATAGTATTTTATTGCTGTGTAGGTGGAATGTGTTTCGTAGGTGTGATTATATGCTGAAAGCTAAACTGTATTTGCTTTCCTGTAGATTTGGTTTAATATGCAAGAATATGATTCCCCAGGAAGGATAAATTTTGATATCAGCAAACCAAAACATTGGAAGCCTTTCTTTTCAAGAAGTTTGCCATTCCCTGGTCTCCGCAGCATTCAGGTATTGACGGATCTATTGCCAACTCAGTTTGAGGGGTTGAGACATCACAGACTTGGTAGAAAGAAGCAGATACTAAGTTCCTTGGACTTCTTTGGTTAAGTGTATTTTTTGGTTAAGTATTATTTTTTAAAAAAGATTTCCCACTAATTCCTTTAAAAAAATGAAAGCAAGAATACTGAAAAAAGTTGATTTTATACAGAATTAATGCTTTTGCCCTCTAACTGTCTATGTAAGATCTCAGGACAATAGTGAAGTAAATGGGACAAATCTTTAACACAAATATATCTAAAGTAGTAGCTTGGTATTTTAAAGAAAATGTCTACTTTTGTCTCATGGCTAAGAAGACATTTTTTCAAGCTGTATGAACATCCTTAGTAAAAAGCCATAAATTTCTGTACACTTATCAAAGGTGTAAGCAGTTGAAATTTACTGGGAGAAAAAACCCCTAGCATTATACACAAATATCTAGTTAAACTTTTATCATGTCTCTATTAAAGAATAGATTATTTTAGCATAATTGTAAACTCCTCTGAGCATCATCAAGGCAGAAACTCCTGAAGTTACATTGTTACATGTCTAGAAGAGATTGCATGTTTTAATATTTGTTTTATTTATTGCTAGCCAGAAGAATTAACTTATGAGCATTCGGATAAGGCTGCTGCACTGGAACTACAGAGCAGGTACTTCTACCTCCAAAACAAGTGCCATCAGTGCTGATACCAGAGCATTCCTAGGTATTCATGCCTAGACCTAAAAACCTGCTTTGAATGCCAGGAGAACAGCCAAAAAAATCAGAAGCTATTGTTTTGGGGCTTTTAAAAATTGTCTTTCTTCAATAGAGATTGCCAGATAGAAAGAACTAATTGATCATTGCTCTACCATTTCCCAAAAATGGTGTGGGGGGATGAGAGGGTGTAAACTAAAAGGGGGTTGTAAGCCCATAGCCTTCCATGCAGGCACTGAGAATGCAGACATTACTACACAGCTGTGTCGGCTTCTCTGCCCTTTTAGTGAGCAGTAAGTTTAACTGAGGTCATTTGTGGTTCTCAGAATCTCTACTGTCTGCCAAGGGAGATTAGTTCAGATGTCCAATACCAGACTTATAATAACCAGTCTATCCTACTGCAGGATTGAAAAAATATTAAAAGATAAGATTATGGAATGGAGACCAACGCGCCCAACACGTTGGAACAGATACTGCACCTCCACCCTCCGTAACTTTCTGCCGATGCTGGAACAAAACCAAGGCAAAGATGTAGAAGATGACCATCAGGCAGAGCTGCAAAAACAGCTGGGAGATTACAGGGTACACTTGTGAACATAAATGGCTTGTGCATAGAAGCAAGAAGTTAAATCCCTAGGATTTAGTATCGCCACTATTGTATAGAAGAGTGTCCTAGGCTAGTTATTTCTCCTACTACCAAAATTCACAAGAGATTTTATACCAAAGATAAACCATTGTAATATTTATAGAGTGAAGGAGTGAGGATCTGGTTTATTTCATTTGTGAAGATAAAAAGTTTCTGCTGAACATAAGAATGTAAAGTTAATTGGGTGCATTGTTGTTTTATTGCTGCACAATGGCCACTACTGCCAATACATAAACATGAGTGCAGCAGCTCTCAGGGTCAGCAGGAGCCTGGTACTGCTGCTGAGTAGAGCTACACACAGTCTGCTTGCAGGAGCCCACACAACATGCTTTTCTTCGGTCTTCAAGTCTTTGCTTCACTCTCTAAAGACAGAAGAGAATTGACTGATGTGTTCACTGCAGCCACTGGTGTCTGTGCATTCTTCCTCCATACTGTTGGAAGGGCCTTCTGCTTCCCACATGGAACACCTGTGACAGTACTGGCAACTCTGGCCAGCCCCAAAATGAGTTGAGGTTTCAGTTCCTGTTGGGCAGGAGACATTTGTTCAAATCCCCAGCCAGGAGAACACAGTGATTGAAAAGCACCACAAGGCAAAAAAGCGATGAAGTTCTGCTGTTATGTGTTCATTAATATAACTTTATTCTAGTGGATTCTGAAGAACTTCACTTTGAACTTAAACTAACTTAAAGAGGAAAAATGTTAGAAGCTTGCCTGGAGTGTGTGAAAGAGGGAGGTGCTATCAAAATACAAACATAGGTTCTTCTATTGCATGTCCTCAGGCTGGCAATAGAGAAGATAATCTGTTTTACTCAGCATGTAAATTTTTTTAAACTATGTATTTATTCAGGTGCCTTCACCTTTTCTTCTTACATGTTTTTTTTCCTCTTTCTTTTTCCCAGGTCTCTGGATTTCCTATTCATATGCCATATTCTGAAGTGAGACCTTTAATAGAAGCTGTACACAGTACAGGAGTTCACACCATTGATGTTTCCAATGTTGAATTTGCTCTAGCTGTGTATATTCATGCTTATCCCCAAAATGTTCTCTCTATATGGATTTATGTTGCTTCACTTGTGCGAAATAAGTAGTAGAGACCAGTCAGAATACTGCAAGAATTTTGCTTATATAGGTGTAAATATAGGATTTCTCTCACTGCTGAACTATTCCAAGTATTTAAAAATCAAATGAGAACATGATTTTTAGTAGCTTTATTTGCTCTAAAACCACTGAAGATACTAATTACTGCTAAGGAAGAGAGGGACAGTGTAAATTTCCAGTACTAATAGGTGATTTTTATATAGTCTTTTTTAGCTCCCTGTGGGACCTTACACTCTTAAAAGCATTACGCATGCCCACGTATAAGTGACAGTGCAGAGTAAAATGTTTCCTTGGCATTCCTTCAAGAGTGTTTTTAACTAGTCAGTTTATCTACAGACCTTCTTCCTCTTCAAACACACTTGTAAATAAATTTTCCTGTACCTCAGTTCCTGAATTTTTAGCTGTGAATAAATTTGATATACCAAAGAGCCATCAGTGAAGGCCATACTTCAACTTATAAGAGGCTGCTTCATATCCTACTCTGTATAATGCCAGCACCATTTAGAGGTGTAAGACACTTTCTTACAAATTTAAAAATCAAGGATTTAATAAATATTTATATCATACCTTAAGCAGAAGCTCATTCCTTTTACAGAATAATTTGATTAAATTACTTAGGAGTAGGAAATGCTTGTCTTCAAGTTAGCAAACTTGCAAGTAAAAGATTATCAAAAGAATAGTTTATGAAAAATCAAATTCACTTACTAGTAAGTAGTTGTGCTATTAATACTCATATAAATACATATCCTTTTCCTGCTGCTATCCTGCTAATCAAACTCTTCCAAGTAAAAATGGCAGTAGGTTGAGCTTAGGAAGAGTGTTCATCAGGACCTCGCACTTGCCTTTGTTGAATTTCAGATGGTTCCTTTCTGCCCATCTTTCCAACCTGCCCAGGTCCTTCTGAAGGGCTGCCCAGCACTCTGAGGTATCTGCCCAAAGCTCCTCCCAGCTTTGTGTTGTCAGTGAACTTGCTGAGGAGGCATCTGGGCCTTCATCCCAGTTACGAATGAATAAGTTAAATAATAAGTGAGCCCAGTACTGAACCCTGGGGGACACCACTGATGACAGGCAGCCCTCTAGGAGCTGCTGTTCAGCCAGTTCTCAATTCACCTCACTGTCCATTTATCCAACCCACATTTCCTGAGTTTGCCCATAAGGACAGTGTGGGAGACAGCCTTGCTGAAGTCAGGGTTGACAATATCCACTGCTCTCCCCTCATCTGGCCAGGTAGTTGCTTCATCGTAGAGGGAAATAGGGTGGGTCAAACAGTGAATCCATGCTGACTATTCCTGATCCCTTTGTCATGCATGTGAATAGAGATGGCCTCCAGAGTGAGATACTCCATTACCTTTCGGGGATAGAGGTGATGCTGACTGGACAGTCATTCCCTGAGTCCTCCTCTGAAGACCAGGGTGAGATTTGCTTTCTTGCAGTCCTCAGCCACCTCTCCTAATCTCCATGACCTTTCAAAGATAATCATGAGTGGCCTCACTATAATGTCGGCCAGCTCTCAGCACACATGGACGAGTTGAGTCAGGGGTTGCTGCCACAGGTTCCCTCCCTTCTACAGCCCCCACTAGAAAGTACATTGTCATCACATGATCCTTTGCTGAACACTGAGGACATCTCCCAGGTTTAGTCCACAGCGTATCTACAGCCCATTCCATCCTCAGTTGTGTCTCTACCAGTCTTACCAGAAAATACCACCCAGCAGCAAGCAGAAGCTCCTGTGGCTGCACCTTGCCAGCCTCAGAAAGGAGAATTCTGGAACACAGACAGATACAAGCAAGCCCACTGCATACATTGCTACCAACAGCCTCAGCCAGCCTCACACAAATGGCAATCCATCAACCTTTGAGCACATTCAATGCAGCTCGCCTGAAGATCCAGTTGCTGGATCAGTGGTGTCCTACAGGCTTCAAACTGAGCACTCAACATTCTGCTTCTGGCCCACAGTCAGTGTTAACCACCACCAGCTGACTCCACAGTAAGTCTAAACTCACTGGTGTTTTTCTTACCTTACCTCTTTCAGTTTAGCATGAGACCAAGATGGTGCCAAAACTTGCAGTTTATTGTAATCTCCAGCTCTGCCTGCACGACGACTTCCCAGACACCAAGAATCTTGAAAGCTACTGTATCACCGTGACTGCTGTTCTAAATAAATACTACTCAAAAGAATTTATCCAATTAGGAAAACAGGTAAAAATTACTAGCTTTTATTGTCAGTCCTAAAAATTAGGCAGGATAGGAGAAAAAAAACAGCCTGCAACTGTGCCACTCATGAGCAGGTGGCTATTGAAGTTTACAACTTTTCCTGGGCTACAGTTCTCATCCCTCACACAGTGGGCTCTCCCCCATACCACCACACACACACACACACACACTACTCATACACTACTCATCTCTTCCTAGCACACATTTCACTCATCACAACAGATTCTATGCTCCCTGCCAGTCTCTACTGTCCAGAGAGGAATCTTTTTAACTATCAAAGCAAGGGGGAAAATGTATTGCTGTCTTTCATGGAGTTCAGATGAATGAAACCTGACTTCCTTGGAAGCTGTTTCAAAAATGCAACTTAGCAGTCATGAGAACCGTAAAACCAAACCAAAACCCCCACACATACTAGACAGTTTACAGCTCTGTAACCATGACAATACCCACCCACCTGCCCAACCTCTGCAGCCTTCTGGCATGGCACTTTATACCTTAAAAGCACAGATATTCAACTGCTGCATATACTATTTTATTGGTGGGAGTGTTTTATTTGAGTATGTCTTTCAAGCCCAAATACAAAACCAAATGCAAAAGGAAGGTGGCAATTTCCCTAATTTTGCAATATAAAGAACAACTTCAGGATGAGGGGAAAGGGGAAGAAACAAGGCTCCTAAAGATGTAAAACTGTTACCCGAATGCAAACAATACAATTCAAATTCTCTGCAGAGGTTTATATTGTACTTACGGATTCAAAATTAAAAAAAGAAAGTCACCTAACACAAAATAATTCAGTAAAGTATATTTAAGTGCCAAAATTGGAATAAAGTGGCATTAAAAAAAATGTGAAGATTTTCCCATCTTCCCCAAATTATGTAAAATAAAACCCAACACCCTTCAAGCCAAATGAGGTTGTGAGATTGTTACAACACTGTACAGTACACTCATAATTAAGATTTTGAAGTTGTGGGCAGGGTCAGGCTAGTATAACAAGTCTCACTCCAAGGATTGTTAACACAAGATGCGAACTGTAAGTAAAGTGCATGAGAGGAAGCCTGCTCAGCTAAATGAAGTAGACTGAAAGATCAGAAGTCAGCGGTCATTCGCCAGAGCGGCAGCAGGCCCGAAAACCACACTGCAAATTCTGGCATCCACTGGCGGTTTCAGCATGAGGACCTGCACAAAAACAAAATAAATGTGAAAAGAAGAAAAGGCCACTTACTTAGATTCATAATTCTCATAACCTGGTGATTCAGAAATGTCTCATTTTTTACAATGCATTACACTTCATTCAGCACCGTGAAGTCCGAAACGCGGCCAGTACTACCACAGTGTAAAATCCTCACTTGGAACAGGTATTTTTTAAGAGATTTTTGCTCCATAGCCTAGTCCCATGAAGTTAACACATCCAAAATAACACAGAAGTACCACGAGCAACACTAAATGAACAACTTCAAGCTTGTCACAGTCAGCTTTCAGAACTGAGTGGTTTTTAAAATGCATTTTTAATTCCCATTTTTCAAATTCAGATGATGACATCGTGGCATTACCAAAGAAAGAAAAAAGAAACCATAACCTCCAAAACTATGTCCATGATAATAGAAACAATTTTTTAGTCTAGAAGGTTTTTTGTCTCCATGAACACTTCATGGTTGGCCAGACTCTCACATACTCTTGACTGGAAATTCAAAAACTAAAGAGAGAATCACCTTAGTATCGCTGCAGTCATCAGAAGCTGTAAGGCTAAAAATGAGCCATTCAGAAAGAAAGTACGAGCTGGAGGCACAGACAGTACAAACCAACACTGTAACTCGACCCACCTCCACTTACCTTCACTTACCCCTTTCATTTAACATGTTAAAGTGACCATGGGATATGAAATTATTGTATTTATTCAAACAGAATTTTATTTCCTGCAGCCATATGCCTGCTTTGAGACCCATTTACACTCAGGCTGGCTGAACTCTGGCACCCAACAGAAACTGGAAGTGGGTTGCCATGCCAACTCCAGCTGGTAAAGACCTAACCAGGACAACACAAATGTTCCCCATTTGTACAAGAAACAAATATTTCAAGGTTTTTTTAATGTATTTAGAAATACCAACAAAATCTTGTTATGAACTAAGCCACCATACCATGTCTGGCTTTTTCTTCCCCCTTCAACAGTAGAGTCGTAATTCAATTAATTTCCAAGAACCTGGTTTCTTAAAACCAGCTTCCTTCTTCGTGCCACACACCAATAAGCAACACTCTATACTGTAATTAAGTTAAGATGCATGAGACTGAATAAAACAAACCTAAAACTATAATGAAGGACAACAGTTACAGTATAGTGAACTTTTCATTGGTCAATAAACTCATTTTCCTTTTCAAATCTTTTTATTCACCTGAACTAAATTTTGATCCTCCACGTCACTTACGAGCTAGAGTTTGAAAGCTTCTTCGTAAGTCCTTTAGAAAGGAGACTCGGTGCTTCTGAACAGCTGGTTTAGCAGAGCATGTTCTGTGCAGCAGCATTTTCCAAGTCGTAGCTGACCTTCCCCAGCATTGCCACAGCTACGCAGCACAGCAGCGATTCTGAAGCAACTGTCGCATTTCTAGCAAAATGCTTGTTGACAAAACGTACAGAACCACAACATCCCAAGGAACAGACTACTCAGTAGAATTCAATATTGTTTTCCATCCTTTTCTTGCTCATTTTAAGGACGTTATTCCTCACGCTCCTAACTGGAACACACAAACTTCTAGGTCTGACCAATGCTCCATCTAACACTACCTTCACCACTGGCAACAAGTGTTATCTAGGGACATGAGATAAACCCATCATGCATACCTTTTGTGTTTTTCCAGCAACCCCAACTACTGCAGCAGGGACACTGAAGTCCATTTCCTTCAGTTTTTGTTTATGGCTCAGTTGTGCATGCGGTTTTTTTAACCTCTTTCTAAACCTCCTGACACTAACCCCTTCCACAATTCCCCACAGGACCAAGTTCCAGAAGCTCACTACACTGTGCATCTGCTTTAAATTGCCTACCAGATTCATCCAGTGCCCCTGAACTCTTAACACTGCAAAATATGGAGAATTACCACTGCACATTCACCTCATTTACTGCTTTCCCAGTTCTGTAAACAGTCATGCCCCCTTTTCAGCCATCCCATTCCCAGATTAAAGCATTCCAGCCTTTTGTGTTCAGTTCCCTAACTTTTGAGTAGGCCTCTTCTGTATCTTCTGTAACTCCATTACATACTCTCCTCAGGATGGGGAGACCAAACCCGCATGCAGTGTTCCACATGTGAGTGCCCCAAGGCTTCCAGGACCATGCACAGCACCCTCTATCTTGCTCTCACCACCCTGACGATGGGTGGCTTTTTTGGCTGCTGCTGCAAATAGGAAAGATCTCAGAATTAGCACCAACAGCTCTCTGAAATCATTATCTCCACTCTGCAACTGCCAGCTCTGAATTCAGTTTCATGCAATCACAGTTTGATCATTCCCAACCACCCAGACATTTAACCACACATACAGCTACAGTGAAGTTTCTAAGCAGTCCTTCTGGAAATCATCAGCATCAGTATCATTACTTGAAGACCACACAGCACCACTCAAAAACTTGGAAATTACTGTGTGCATTTCTTACACCACAACACAAGGGAAATGCTGAGTAAGACTGATCTCAGCACAGAAGTCTTGGGAGGGGAACAGGGAGAAAGTTGTCACCCCTCAGGTTCCTCCCCTGAACAGTGACCATTAAGCCCTTCCCTTTCTTCCTATCCTTTAGTTAGCTTTCAGTTTTTAAATTTAAACCATTCTTCCAGCAACTTAAGATCCCAAAAACTTGGATACTTCCAAGTAAACTGGATCATCTGAAAAGCTTATATGTTCATTTCCCAATTTATTAGGCACTGACTTACAAATTACATTAAGCATAAGACAGTGAAATGTCATCCTTCTTCCCACACTGCATTTCTTGCCCCATGTCTAATCCTCCTACCATCACTAACTTTCATTTATAGCCTGTGATAAAGAATTCTGATAAAATGAAATATTCAGGCTTCAACCACATCTTCTGAAATCTGCCCTCCCCTGTATTCTTTCTTAGCATATACGGGCAGTTCCCATACTTTGGAGGGTATTTTATGCTCTTAATGTAACAAGGTAGTAAGTGTCACTAATGGTTGTTTTAACAGTAAGGCTGTCAGTTGATTTCCTCCATCACAGGTCATTTATCTCCTCTATAAAAGCCCTAGTGCTCCTTAGTTTGTTCTTTCTTACATTTGATACAGACAGCAAAATTCAAATGCTTTTGATAGCCACAGACTCTGGGTTTGTTTCCCTGACTTTATTTACTACCACTGACCTTTGGCTACATCTCTTTGGCTTCGTAACCTCTGACCTCCCCAGTCTTTGCTACTGATCTCATTTGGACTAGAGTTTTGAGTTCTCTCTAAGTTCAAATGGCCTCTTTAATCTTGCCAAAAAAACACTGTCTTCTGTTTCCTTTGGAATCTGTATACGAGATCTCCAATTCCTCTCACCTCACTGATGCATTAGGTTAAGCAATATGGTAACTGCATATATTCCTTTCATATTGTCCAATGGGATGGTCATTTCAACCTAACAGTGGGGATGAATCACTTGCACAGAATCACAGAATGGTTTGGGTTGGAAGGGACCTTTAAAGGTCATCTCGTTCCAACCCCCTTGCAATAATCAGGGACATCTTCAGCTAGATCAGGTTGCTCAGAGCCCCTTTCAGCCTGACCCCAAATGTGTCAAGGGATAGGTCTTGCACCACCTTTCTGGGCAACCTGTTCCACTATCTCCCATCTTCATTTTGCCCATTATTGCTTTTGGCACAACCCAGTCAGCAATGCACTGTGTATCTAGGACACTGCTCCATGCAGCAATTTCGCACACTGCACATGTTCTGAGGACCAGCTGATGATTTTGACTGAACTTTGACAGTTTTAATGGGCAGGTAGAGCAAGAAACCAGTGGCTGTTTGCAGTGTCAGGTTCTGGCTCCTGTAATAAAATATCTTGACAGGCATGAACCAGATACCATCACTGCTGGACTTAACAAGGAGCCTTTTAAAACAACATGTGATAGAAGTGTGGGGAAGGAACAGCACATACAGTGGATCATCCAGAGAAGCATATTTCATAAGGGTCCCTCTGACTGTGAAGTGCTAGCAGTGAAGTGCTAAATTGAATGTGTTTTGGGTTCACCTGGGAAAGCAAAGTAAATCAGATTCTCATCTAACCTGCCACAGTCTACGTTACTGGTTTAGTTACTTCTAAACTGGATTATTGTAATGCTCTTTACATGCACATCTGATTACTCAGATGCTTAGTGCACTCAGAATAGAGGTGAGGTCTGTTTACTTGTGGTGAACGTATAAACACGT
This sequence comes from Edolisoma coerulescens, assembly GCA_013397115.1. Taxonomy (NCBI): domain Eukaryota; kingdom Metazoa; phylum Chordata; class Aves; order Passeriformes; family Campephagidae; genus Edolisoma; species Edolisoma coerulescens. The sequence continues at coordinate 2,036,217 of VWZW01003059.1, read as the reverse complement.
TTGGTAATGTAAGAGAGGAGCAGAGCTATTTGATTACTCCGTTTTGTTACATGTACTAGCAGAACAAAAATTAGTCAAAATTCCCTAGGAAGAAGTTTGGCATTCCACCAAGAATACATGACAACACAGACCAAGACTATGGTAAAAGAACCACTCCTGCCAGGGCAACTGGCTGCCACCACCACACCATCTCCTTTCAGAGATTTGTGAGTACATTGGTAATCTGTAGAATTTAGACTTGAGACCTAACTCTCAGAACACCGTGTTCCCACGTAAGTCTGCATGCAGTAGTCCATACATCTTAAAAGAAGTTGCAAAGTCTTGGCTCCACTGCTGAAAGACAGATCAACTATGACCAGTGGCACTATGAATGCCAGAAAAGTGAATCATTAGAATCACAACTTTATTTCATTAATGCCCTATTTCTTTAATTACAGCACCTGAGGACTACATAATTAAAAAAACCCTAGAAACTGAATCATACTAAAATGCAGCAAAGAGCTACTGCTGCAGAAATTAGGGAGCCCATTTTCTAATGCCAAAGCTGAAAGCACTCCAGGCTTTGAAACTGAGAACACAGTCAGAAGAATGGACACAACTGGACAAAACAGTCTTAGGAAAATAAGAACTAAGTGGCAAGATGTAACTCGAACATAAAACTCTTCTTGCTGAGTTCAGTGTGATCCACAACCAAATTTGTTTGAGACAAATGAAATCAGCCATTAGAAGGGATGTATATTGACAGATTTGTTTTCAGCTGCAGTTGACAGTTATCTAACTCCAGCATTGTGAAAAACATAAGAGATCCTAAACATTAGTACACAAACTGAAAACTGAAGTCGAACTAACAGTAAACAAACAGAAAACAGATCTGGAAGTGTGTGCAAATTCATGGTTTCTGGTCATAAAAACTGTACCATGTTACTGGTGTGCAACAGCAGTCAGACTCAGACCCAGCTACTTCATCACAGCTGCTCTACCTTTCTAGTCTTCCTCTACTAAAAAGGTGGAACAGCAGCTGCTGAAAACATAAACATTGCAACCAGTGTGCCTACCTATGCTGTGCAACACATGCATCAAGTCCTCCACAAAGAAATTCCAATGAAGCTGGGTTGTGTGTAAAGGGTCCCATCAGGCTCAGTGTTTATAGAAAAAAAAAGGTGAAAATAAGCTGCAGGTGAAAGTAAAGCCCTTATTCCTTAGCAGATGACAAAGTTGTATCTTTATTATTCATAGATGGCTAAATTCCATGCTGTTGGCTCCATTTTTTTTCTGCAAGACCGACAGGTTTTCCAGCCTCTGATCCCAGAATACACCTCCTTCCCCGAAAACAATCACTGATAAGCTGGTGGGTAAGAAAATTATGAAATTATTCTGTACATGCTTACAGATCAGTAAACTTTGTGCAGCAGTTAGTAATACAATCTAAAAATGTGCAAATAAACAGCTTCAGATATGGATTGATTTAAATGAAACAGCTATTGCTTTCCCTAGTTACTTTAGAAATGCCAAATGATACAGAAACAGCTGTTGTAGGAATCCTGCTGCCCACAGAATGGGATAGCCCTATCACAATGAAGCTGGATTGAAAATACAAGGAACAAAAGCCAGATAAAACTGCAGGGGATTCATTTATAAAGGCTATTTTCCATAAAGCCATAACTTCTGAGATTACACTATTTCTCAACAGATGTAAGAAGTCAGACAATTACAGCCTCACTGTCCTGTGCATTTCTCTCTACAGGAGTAGCTGCTGATCCAAAGGCATGTATGATGCCTTAGGGAACCAAGCAGAGCTTATAGGCTCACAGATTCCAGCAGGCAGCAGAAGAAAGGAAATAAACAGGAAGAGGATCAGACAACTTTAGAGAATAATTCAAAAATGTTCTGTTTAAATTTAAATAATTTCTTGAGGATACAGCCAAGCTTTAAAGTGGTGGACTCACAGATTTGGGCATTGTAAACTAATACAAAGACCTTATGGTGTATTTTATAGGGACAAGATGAAAAACAGAAATGTCTGAGGAGAAATTACGTCTGCTATTACTGACAGAAGTATAAACCGAGGAAAAGTAACAAGCAATCAGATGTAAAAGGAAAAGGCTTCTAACTGGTCTTTCAAGATATCTTTAAACTCAACATAATGCAGGAAAGAGAGTCAGTGAAGGATTTTAAAAACAGAACATTAAAATTTTCAGGTGGAAATGAAAGACAACAGAAAATAGATTTTTAAATGCTGCAGTCTAGATTGAATGGAAAGAAGCAACAAAAAGGGTATCAAAAGAAAAAAAAAAGGCAGCGTCAATGAAGTGCAAAAATTATAGAAACAAAATATGATTTCATACTTTCACTTCTAATATTATGATCCAATCCAAGTGCATTATCTTGTATCAATTCCAATGGATTGAATATCCAAATATCAGTACAGATTTACTTGCAGTACCAAAGCTCTGGCATCTGGTACCCAGGCTGGGGCTGCATCTCAATACAGATGCAAATTATTCAGCTGGACACCACGAACTTCCAGGTAATACAATTTTGTTTTACACACAATTAGCTTGCACAATCCTGTGAACTCAGTAATTATCCTCTTTTTCCCTTGCCTTTTGTTGCACTTACCTGTTTTAAATTCACACACGGAATACAAGTCACACCATGGTTCCCATCTCTAATGCTAGGAATGCTTACTCGGCCTAACATAATAGACTGAATTTCAGTGTGGCAAACACTGAAAAGACTCACACCATGAACAGATTTTATGCATTTATCCAGATCCTTCTCCAGCTTAGATCCATCCATAAGTTACTCAATCAAGCAAAACCAGAAAAAAAATTGAATTACATTTTCCATAAGGACATGTGATGGTAGGACCAAAAATATCCTATACCAAAACTAGTGCAATAGGGGAGGTTTGCATGGCAAAAGACCCATCATTCATTTCCTAAAAATCCCTGCTTTGGTACCAACCTAATGAAGCCTCTGTCTGAGGTTATGACCATATAGAAAACATACAACTGCATGGTTTATAGTGGAGATATGGACAGGGCAAGTGTGTATTAGCAGCCATATGGAGACTTACTTTCTACTATTAGTTATGCTAAACTAAGTAAAGAGATATAGGCACTAAAAATGCTTTCCTACGCAATACAGAACTGTACTAGTGTCATGCAAAAAAAAAACCCCATAAAAAAGGAGGAAAAACTTATTTAACAGTTACCATTTTGTAATTAATCTGTGAAACTCAGTGCTACACAGACATTTAAAAAAAGGTGTGGTTTTGGTGGTTTTCTTTTAAAAAGTCCTTACACCGAACATCACTCCCCAGAAAAGCATCGCATCTTCATAAAAAGACATTACCGTTAATGTTGTCACAGTAGTAAAAGTGTTCATCTTTTAGAGAGGGGCATGCAGAAACTAACTCCTGCAGGCCTGCACCAGTTACAGTGAGACACCCCGAGAGGTTCAGGTGCTCCAGATGCGGCAGTCCTCCTCCCAGAGTCAATGCCCTGCGGACACACAGAAGAGATGCGTTAGGAGCCCGCACGGCGCGGCACTGGCAAGTGCCCCACTGCATCGCCCCGTCACACGCCCGCTGCACCCCATACAACAAACACACCTCTAATGAACCATGGAGTTTTAAACCCAGCAGTTCCATACCCTCTTTTAAAGGGGGATAACCCCTGAAGCCGCCCAACAGACCTGGAAAATGAACAGATTTCTACATAAACTACAACTTCTACAATTCCTGTAGACAGACTTCAGTGGGAAACCACTTTTTTTATGGATGACACCAGAGATGACCAACTATTTCAAAGAACTGCAAAGCCATTCTTCTTCAAAATACTACTGATTTCGGCAGCTCTTCCAAGGTAATGTACATTCCTCATCTCACACTAAAACATGACACTCCCAAGTTTGGTGCATTATGCTTCCCAAAGTTTGACTCTTTTTTTTGTTAAACTTATTTCGGAATCCAAATTTGTGTCTTCCTAGGACTGACAGCAGAGCTTCTCTCTGCCAACATACTATCTTATTACCCAAATGGAATTCTCTAGCTTTCTTCTGAGTGCAAGACAATTTGGCTGCTGCTGCAGCAGGCACACGGATGTACCGCACCTGAGCAATTACTCCATGTGACCCTGCTCGCTTCTCTGCAAGCTCAGAGCAGCCAGCCCAAGTTCAAGCAGAAACAAGCTCGCTCACCTGAAAAAACCACCGGGCTTGAATCACCAAACTGCAGATTCAAGCCAGGATATAAAACCGAAGATGCCTTCAGAGCATCACTGTACAAGTTTCTCCTGTCAGCAGGCAGAAGTAGAACTGCTGGCCACAAAACCAGCTATCAGGTAACAACTTCTATGAAATAAATGAACTAGTATGTGTTTCTATTAGGGAGTTTCACTCCCTTTCCTCAGGGACTCCAGGTATTCTTGTCACTACAAGAAGCAATTGTTGCAACACACTCTCAGCTCCTAAATATTTTCACCCAAAAAGCACCAATGGGAAACCAGCAACAACTAAACCTTTGCCATGACTCAGTGACCAAATCTCCTGTTGCTCCCACATTACTGAGTCATGAAAAACCAAACCAGTACTATGTAAAATACACACAGCACAACCTCATCAGCACCTAACAAAACTCGTCAGGACAAGTCCACTGCAACACTCCAAGAGAAACAAGTACCAACACAAAGTCCAGATATCTGAAGCACACCCTGAGGAAGGGTAACACTGGGGAGTGAAAGTGTCAGAAAAACCAAAGGAGACATCTGAACAGCTGGTACTCATGAACATCAAATGGGGACAAAATCTCAGGAGAGACAAATTAATGCCAGCAGCACCTAACACTGTTCCTCAGTTTACTACAGCAAACAGCACAGGTATGCATGAAGCATTCCCGCTCCAAGAAGCTTTAATTAGCCTTAAATGCTGCAGCACACCTGAGCAGGAGGCTGCAAGTACCTCAGCCACGTCCCATTTTCAGTCTGAAGTAGTAACTAAGTTTTTCTGACAATACAAACTATCAGTGGCAAAAAGCAAACAGAAAATTCTGTAACTCATGAAGCCATCTCAATGTTCAAGTCAAACATTTTTTTCTCCTCCTTTAACTGTTGTACGAGGCCATATTTAACATGTTGTTCTGCACATACAGAATTATCCTAGAATCATCTGGGTTGGAAGAATTGAGATAATCATATCCAACCGTTAACCCAGCACTGCCAAATCCACCACTAAACTACATCACCAAGTGTCACATTCTTCAAATACATCCAGGTATGTCGCTTCCCATGGCAGCCTCTTCCAAAGCTTGAAAACCCTTTCAGTGAAGAAATTTTTCCTGACGGCCAATCTAAACATCCTCTGGCACAACCTGAGGCCACTTCCTCTTTACATGAGAGAAGGGACTGACCCCCACCTGGCTACAGCCTCCTTTCAGGTGGTTGTAAAGAGTGGGAAGATCTCGCCTGAGCCTCCTTTTCTCCAGGCTGAGCCTGCCCAGCTCCCTCAGCCACTCCTTACCAGACTTGTGTTCCAGACCCTTTCCCAGCTCCACTGCCCATCTCTGGTTATAGTCCAGCACTTCAATGTCTTTCTTGCAGTGAGGGGCCCAAAACTGAACACAGGATTTGAAGTGTGGCCTCACCAGTGCCAAGAACTGCCCTGGTCCTGCTGGGCACAATATTGCTGATACAGGCCAGGTGCCACCTGGGCACACGCTGGCTCATGTTCAGTCACTGTCAAACAGCACCCCCAGGTCCTTTTCCACCAGGCAGCTTTCCAGCCACTCTGTCCCCAGCCTGGAGCACTGCCTGGGGTTGTTGTGACCCAAGAGCAAGACCTGGCACTTCATCTCATTGAACAACTAGCCTCAGCCCATTGATTCAGCCTGTCCACAAATTATGTCGTTATCCAGACAGGTTAATCAAGATGCTACTCCAGTTTTACAAAGTTTCAAGCATATTGACAGGCATTATGAAAAAACTCGTGAATCAACACAATTTCTTAACAAGAAATCACTAAAGCTCAAATCTAAAAGCATTAATACTGTCTGGAACAACAAATTCACAATAATACTTGACTTCGGAAGATAAGATACAAAAGATTTTATTGTTATCTCCAAAAGAAAAGCTGGAAAAAGTCTTCAAGTCTAGTACTGTAACTATTTAAGAAGCAAAGACCACTTAAAACTTACCAAAGTTTCTTCAACAAAAATGTTTCTACGGAAATGAGGCAGATTCATTCCAGAATGGCCCAACAAATAAAATCAGAAAAAACATCCTGCAGCAAAATAGCTTGAAAATGTCTCCTCACCTGAGAGCACGGTCTGTTATCTGGTAACAGCCTGACAGACTGAGAAACTGAAGAACTCGTGCAGTCTCTTCATCTGTTTTTTCACTCCCAGAGTACACAGAGTCTTTTTTCTCTGACTGCTTAGTCCTTATTGGTTTTCTACACAGTGCAGAGGACTCTGGAAGTGCTCGAATAGTTCTTAGTGCTGTCCCAGCACAACAAAACGAGTGACCGCAGTAAATCAAGTCAGTAGAAGCACAGTGCTGCTGCCACCCTCTAGTCCTTAACCCATAAATGTCTCTACTGTAGCACGATGCAGAACAATTAATATGGGATGTTGGTTCCATAAGACAAAATCCTTCAACATTTCTGTGTCTCCACTCAGCAGCATCTTCAATGTCAGCTAAATCATCTGCATCTAGCATCCACACATAAGCAGAATTGAAGTTTTCTGAGCCATCAGGTTTAGTCCAGTGCTGCTCACCATTTCCTCCCTGAATGAGGTTTTCATTGCTGATTTCATGCAAACAATTATACTTCTGGTTGGACTGCAGAGTAATCTCTCTGTTTTTCCACAAAGTCTTAGCGTTCCTGTTTCTGCAGCTTTTCAGAATACCTCTGGTATGATGAGTTGATATGATACCCAGTGCTCTGGAAATCCTCTCTATAGCCACATCTGTAATTTTTTCACATCCAGACAGATCAAGGTGGCGTAGATTTTGACAATACCCAACCGAACACCAACTGAAATCAGGGGAAAAAAAAAAAGTGGTTGGTTTGTTGGTCGTTCAGTTTTTTTAGTTTTTGCTCAGAAATAGCTGTTAAGGCTAAATATATGAAAGAACATTTCACAAGTAAAACACTTGTATTAATTCACATAATATTCCAAGTAGCTACCCCAGACAGATTAGATTTGATACTCCAAGTACTCTATATTTGCCTAGAAGAACTATGTCTAGAGCAATGTGAAATCAGTCATGAATCAGTAACAATTTATATTTCTCCACATACTGAGACTTAAAAGAAGTCCAACTTTGCTATACACTGAACAACTGTTTTAATAATAGATCAGATTGCAAGCAACAAATACATAACATTTTCAAAAAGCAACTGCACTATACTCAACAGAAGCTACCAAGAGACATCTGACTTACTAAACATCACAGTTAACTTCTCAAAAGGCTGAAAATACTGAACTAGCAAATTTCACCCATACACACCCCCCCCAAAAATACATCTGAGAGTCAATATTCACTTCGAAGTATTGCAACAGTTGCAATTTCTACTATTTTGAGTTTCTCAAGCTTGGCAGTTTACACATACTGAAATGCCAGTGTACTTAGATCGTATCTCCTCCCCTCCTTTCCCATTTCTTTCAGGAATACTAGATGGATTCCTGAAACAGATCCTGTATACAATATTAAGTATTCCATCATTAATTAGAAAAAAAACTTTTTCATTTTAACAAAAGCTTACTCCCTCAGTCTTATCTTTTACAAGTGAAATAGAAATTTTATCTACAGTAATACTTTTACATTATTAGTTATAAAAGTATGTAAGGGATTTAACTGATATTTACCTATCCATAATTAATGTTACTACCATTTACTTTCTGTAAGTGATTATTTATATTTAGAGCAAGACAAACTCATTTTCTGAGTTACAAATTGGAGTGTTGTAAATACAGATACATGTGGAGTGGCAAATTAGGGTAAATTTTACTAGATACTGACAAAAACTCACAAAGATTGATTTCTGAGCCCTGGAAATTCTATAAAGCTTTTATTTCAAATAAAACTTCTTGTACAAGCTGGAGAGTGTTGCTACATACCAGCATCCATGCTGGTAAGATTTTCTGAGTTGTTCACACTCGCTGAGAGCACCACATGATGTAAACACAGAACACTGAAAAACCCTCTGAGTTTCAATACCACAGTAAGTGGTGCAGGCTCTGCATCCACACACCATCCCACTGACATCAAGGACATTCCTGCAGGCCTCAGTAAAACTCAGGAACCCAGTCAATACACCTAAGCCTTAGAGCTTTGCCTACCATTTGATTTGAGTGTCTGAAATAGCAGTATTCCACACCCTACCAGCTGTAGCAGACCAAGGAACTTCCTTAACTGAGCAACTCCATAAAAATCTAAGGACAAGTTATTAACACCACAGCAAAACACAACTATTATTATGGATAGCTACACACTGATAGGTAAAAAGCATCCAATAGTGAAGACAGAGAATTTTAAATGGTCACTACGTAGTTACATGTTTCACTTGGTATTTCAATGATTTGCTACTCTAGTTTAGCTCTCAGTCAAAAGTCACTGGGAGTTCCCAGTCTGAGCTCTCTTTCTTTCTTTATTGGCAATGGACTAAGAAATGTTTTACTGTTTCTCCCCCACTCAAAAAGCTGGATTACACATTTTATTTTTTTAGAGGAAAAAACAATTATCTAACCTTTCAAATACAGAGTCTGAAATATCGGTTTGAGTGAGATCCAAATATTCCAAGTTGGGGCAAAGCTCCAAGATCTGTCTAACCTGAAAAAAGAAAGGAAAATAATCAGTAAAGATACAAGCCAGTAAGGCTGCACACAGTGTCTAGAGACAACCTACAAATTAATATTCTTTTGGATTGCAACCCACTTACACTACCCAAGCACATCAGTTATTAATTAAAGATTGCATAGCCACAATTATTAAATGCAAGTTTCAAATTACACACCATTTTGCTGGACACTGCAGAACTGTAGGCCAATACCAGTGTCTTCACTGAGGAGCCTACAAGCGGGAGGACATGATGAATTAGGCCATGAAGTAAACGTTTTTCCATTTGTGCTATATTAATGGCAAGTGAATCTTCAGCTGCTTCTTCTGCAAAATAAAGCCAGAGAGAAAGACTTTAAACCATTAAAGAACTTGGAAAAATATCTACAGCAGATTATGTAGTGCTCAAGGCTGCCCAGGGCAGCTATTTCCACCAACTTGTTTTAGATATCAAGTTACTATCTCACAGGGCATTTCATATATGTATATATATATCTATATCTATCTCTGTGATTTAACAGCTTAAGACAAATTTTAAGTCAAGCCTGGAGTGCATAACAATGCAAGATGATTCATCCAAACTTTCTGAAGAGATGAAGCCTAGCCTTTACCTCCAGACACATCCCCATAACTCTTCTACCTGCTCTCATGTTTGCTCTTTCCTAGACAAATTAATTCCAGCTATTAAAATCAGAAGCCTGCTTCTCTCTTGCCAACCTCCATCCCCCTTTTTTTTCCACTCAGCTTGTTTCTTATAGCTACATCATCTTCAGGAAAAAAAAACAAGAATTCACCAAAATCAATTTTACCTACCAGATTCATCTATGTCAGCATCTTCATCCCATTCCTGGAAAGCACGACTTTCATCTTTTCTGTTTTTCACCCATTCCTCATCAGGTTCAGTCTCAGTATCTGCTGCAGGACCACTATACCAATCACCTACTCACCATCACCCCCAAAAAAAGAAGGAAAAAACCTTAATAACTATTTCTCACTGCAGCAGAAACCAGCACTGATAACTTTTCAGTATACTGTGACCTGATTTAAGAGACACAAATCAATTTCGAATTCATCTCAACTAAGGCTGGACTAAACATAATTTTTTGTTTGATCTTTATCCTTAAGCTTCAAAAGATTCTTGGAACAATTTCAGTACCATCCCAGAACTCACAGCCTATTATGCCTCTCTGAGACATGCCTGCTGTCCTTAATTGCTTAGTAGTGATTTAATAATCACAACAACAACAGTCACAATCATGGAATATTTGGACTGTCTAGGTGCTCAGGTTCTTTCTGGTACATAAATTACCCATCAGCTTTTCGCGCAACACTTGGTTGGAGACATCTCTCTTTTCCTCTGGAATTTCACAAATATACAGTCAACCAGCCTTTTTTTAGTCCCTGCACATGACAACTCCAAGATCACAAAAACCAAATTCCCTAAGTACCCTACTTAAAACAGCTATACAATACTTGTAACATATATATGATTCAAATCAATACACATCATATTTTAGAACATCTGGATGAATGTGAAGATCAGCAACAGCTCTGCTGCTTCAGCTGGTAAAGCACCCCTTCCCCCTGAGGCTTACTGCACAGGCATTAATTTACTTCTAGTTTGGGTATATTGCAGTCCTGGCTCAGGATAAGCAGCTCTGCTGCCTCCCTCAATGTAGACATGCTGAAAAACAAACCACCTTATTCTGCTGTCTCATGGGGGGGGACCCTACTCTTCCTAAAGAAAGAGCAACTCCTGTTGAGCAGTATCAAAAAGAACAAGGTTTCTTATACGAATAACACAATGACACTGAAATCCTCACTGACTGTCAACTGTGACGTAGAAGTTTTTGGTAACATCTCTCATCGTCTTTAACCCATCTTCCTATTACATAAGAAGCCTCAGAAGCCTTCTGTGTACTAGGAGGGGGAAAAAAGTTAAAATTTTAACTAAGCCTAGATAAAACTAAAGTTCTTTTCCCCTCCCTGTGGCAGTTAATCCCATCTGAGACGCTTCCACCCAGTTTAGAGCACTTCTGCACAAACAACTGCAGTAGTACAAACATTATGTCATAAGACCAGACTCCTATTGTGCCAAACCAGGTTTAGAAGCACTCATTTTAAGCAGTTGCCAATTATATTTTTTTGGTGTGTGTGCAGTACAGAACTATCAAGACAACATCTCAAAAATTTAAGAACTTGAAGCCTCCCTACTCAGTCTTTAGAAGCTCAGGAACCAAACTACTGTTTTCAGGAAGATTTACCCAAACAAAAAAAAAGTAATTCAGACCAGAAAGTTATTTAATTCCTCTCCACCTCGTACAAATTTTAGAAGTCATAAAGGTTTGGCCAGAAAGAAGTTTTTAGTTTTCATGTATCTCTAAAGCTAAGTTATATAAACACAGCTTTCTCTCTTAAAATCTTAAAGGCATACACCAGACTTATTAAACAGCACAGACTTGTGAAGAAATATTAGAACTCTACTTATTTTAAACTTCCTTTCTGCAGTTATGCATTTTATTTCTACCTAGTAAGCTAAGAAAATAGTTTTACTGATACACGTGTAACAGCAGCATTTATAATTCAAAACTCCTTAGATTCTTAAATAATTCAGATGTTGTATTAGTGAACACAGTATTGGCATTCAGACAAGAAAAAAAGGGGTTTTTTATCTCAGTAAAACTAGGTAACAGTTTGGATACAAAATCTACTTGTGAGTTTCAACCAAGACAACTTCCAGTTTCTTAATTCTACAAGATGGAAGTATGTTTTGGGGATTTTTAACATTTAATCAAGTTTCAGGACACTATCCTTGTCAGAAAGGTACACCTCACACGTTCAGCCATCAGGCTCACTGTATATGACAGCCTATACTAAAACACACTTTCTTACAGCCTCAAAAATTCTGATAATTGATGTGCTGTCAAAGGAGCTAAATGTAACTTACCTCTGGCCCAGCGAACAGGGTAAAGATGTTTCCACAGAGATCCAGTTTTAGCCAACTGTGACCATTCAGTGCTTACTTGACTACACTGACATAACTCTTGGGGGTTAAGGTAACTGAAAATGGTCACCATTACTTCAGGAGGGAGATTAGTAATATTTGTGGTGTGCCCTGTTACTTCGGTTTCTGAAATACAGAAAGTGTGTGTTAAGTGAAGTACAGCCTCACAGCTTTAACTACAGTAGTGGAACTCACACTTTGACTACAACAATGAAAAAAAGCGTCTGAAAAAATTTCAACGACTGTTAAAGATAGGTAATGGTTTGGCTTTAAAAGGCTTTCACTGTAACAACACCTTGAACAACAACAACAGAAAAACAGCTCAGTTTTCTTTTTGCCACTTTCTCATCTGACTCATTCATTAAAAAAAAAAGTAAATTAATGCTACTCAACTAGAGAAAGATGAAAGCAGTACCTGCTATAAATGAAACGCTTTAAGAAAAATGCCTTCTGTTGCAGATGGTATCTGTACCTGGTTTGCCACACTCCCAGGAAACAGTACTAGCATGCAGAACCTACCAGCTGGGACCACTCTCGCTGGAAACACTCAGCCTCTTGACTGGGACACAGAAAAGTTCATGCTCAACTCCTTGCAGCTGTCTTGAATTTTATTTCTAGCTTTAGCTGCTAGCATTGACAATTTTAACTTCTGAATGTTCAGAATTCTGATGTTTCAGGTTGTAAAGTAATACTACGTACTAGATTAGAGACTAAAATTTGACCATTGTAATTAATACTTCAATGGATAGCAGCAGGAACTATTTCCAATAGCTCTCCCTGATTGCCGTACTGCAAAGAGAGCTGCAAACTATATAAAATAACAAATTCAGAGCTTCGGTTAGTGAGGCCTTTTGCTGTTTTAAGAGATTTTTAATGTTTTGTTTCAGGGCAATTTCTTTGAGAAAAATATTTCTAAAGGAGTTTTCAGGAGTCCTTCGAAATAGCAAGTTTTACTAATAGTGGGGTTTTATTTCTAAAGTACCTAAAACTTTCACAGAGAAGCATCAGATTTTTTTTTTGCAAAGAAGCTTCAAAAGTGAGCATAATGTAAACTTTACCATGTGATAAGCTATTGCTACTTCAAAAAATATAATTAAATATAGTTTCACTTGATGAATCAATGTATTTATTTATACAACTAGCATGTTGCTGCACAAATTACAGAGAATTTCGCATGAAAATGCAGTTAAGCCTGCACAGGACTGCAAGCTATGTTATTTTCTTCCCTTTCTAAAAAATGAATGCAAGACACATATTCTCCTCTCCCAAAGTCTAAAACACAATGATTGCAGAATTACTACTGTCCCAAAACTGCCATTCCAGCTAGATTTAACAGCAAGTAATGCCACAAAGCTACGTCTGTCACATTCATCTGTTAAGACTCAATAGTATTTCACAGAATGGACCATGATCTTTTCTGAAGGCTTCACCTGGAGGGCAGAAAATGACCAGTTGAGTAGTTCAGAGAAGTCAAGTTTCATCAAAAAATCTGATTACAGAGTAATTTGTCAAGTTTTTCTAATGAGAGCAGCACATCTTATCAACATCAGAAACTCAGTTCATGAGAGCTCGCTCTACGTATCAGACTCACACCCCAGCATTCCACTTTTGGTACATTAACTCCTCTTCCTTGGGGCATCAATTCTTTTTTGTTAAGAGTGAAAACTGTAAATACTGACAACTTAGGCTGACTCAGCAGTCATAAAACAAGCCTGAAGTGTAACTTTAGTAGTTATCCATTTATTCTAAGTTTCACCAGGAAAGGTAGTTAGAGATAAATGCAAAATAAATATCCACTTTCAGAACACACATTTCATCTGACCTATTCACACGCTGCACAGATTCATTCCCTTGCATTACTCCACACTCACAGTTCCTTTCTCATTCCTGAGAGGCTCAGGAAAGTTAGGCAGTGGAACTGGGAAGGTGAATGTTTGAAATACTGTCACTTGGCTAACTATTCTGTGTTATCAAAACATCAACAGAAAAAGCTTACAAAGCTGTCCTGAAAAGCAAAAATGAAATGCAGAGTCTGCAAACAGAAAGTATCATTTCAATGGAAGGGTGAAATTAGAAGTTAATTACGATTTCCATCTGTTTATTGTATCAAGTATTAGCACAGGAGGGAAGGGGGCAGAAGAAGGTTGAGAACAGGTAAACAGTGAAGTACTATCTACATTACAACCTGCCAAGATGCCCATATCAAACAGTAAAGTTTCTGAAGTTTCAAAACTGGTTTGCAGATATGCCCATTTTATAAGAACTACTCTGTCTGCCTGTACGTAACTTTAGGTATGTCACTGGTGTGGCTTTTTAGATAAAAACTGCAGTGTGAAAGTTACTTTAATTAGATGCTTCACCTTGATCTGCCTTCTCATCCACAGAATACTTAAAGACCTTCTGAAGCTCTTCTGCTTGATTCCACTTACTGAGACCTCTGAATTCTGCAGCCTCTTTCTGTGAGCAGTGCTGTGCAATTACTTTCTTCTTAATATCTTTCAGCTCTTCATAAGTAAAATATTCCATCAACATTGGCTGAAACACCTAACACAAAGGAAAACAGGAAAAAAAATCTGGTGCTGACAGAAACAGTCAATAATGCTACACAGACTTACCAACACAGAATCTCCTATTTCAAATTCTCTCAAAGTAAAACATGGCATACACTGAGTGAACAGAAGGACAGGACCATGGAAGTTTTGAAGTCTAACCCTCTGCTTTCTAACAGATCGCTACACAGTGTCACACAAGCTGTTTTAATTGTTTTCCCCACCAGCAAAGGAAAGGGATTAAAGTTGCTTATCTATACAATTTATCAAGGTACTCACACAGAAGGCAAAGAAGTAAGGAAGAAAAACATAAGAAAAGACTTCCCTTGGATAGACTTCAGAAGATGCTTCCCAGTTTTTGGATACCCATAAATCATCAGACTGGCAGTACTAGTCTGTGTTTCAAATATAGGTCAGAAGCTGTTTGGGAGTGTCAGTTTGAGTCATGAAGCACTGGTTTACAGGACCTCTCTTTTCTCATTTAAGTTTTGCTACACATCCATTTTAACTACTTGCTGCAAACAAATCCCAGCCCCAGAGGACTTTTGCTATCAATTTTTCAAGAATCCGAATTTCATCATAAACTTTCAATATATTCAGTTTCAGAACACATCACTTTCCAGTCAGAGAACTGAACAATGACACCACAGTCCTGAATGCAAATCAGCATGGCAATAAAAACAGAGAATTGAAAAAACAATGAACCTCTAAGCCACTAGCCCCTATTCAGTCATTCCAAACCCCAAGGAAGATCACCATCACATCTGAAGAAAATTTTTACCTACCTCCTCTTCCTCTTTCATATGAGGAAGGAAATCCCTGGTAAAGGCTTCCAATCTCTCCTTCAGCTGTTTCGCATAGTTTAGCTGTTCATATTCGTTCTGAGAAGAAAGCAAAGACTTAATGGTTACCCGATCTCATCCAGTCATTCAAGGACTGAACTGTCCAAGAAAGCAGTGGTTCAAAGGAAAGCCCATTGTGCCCTTCCCATGCACGCAGCAGGTTTCCTCTATTTCACGGTAAGAAAGTGTTTACTTAACGACACTGACACTCTGTACTGGCCTGTGAACAGGCAGAGCAAAGTATTCCCTTCCTGCCTGATTCCAACTTATTTTCTTAGCATATATGAATTCATTTGTCTAATCCTATTTTTACTTTGGAGCAAAAGACTGCCAATCTACAATCTCACACAAAGTACAAAGTAGGAACAGACTAATTTAAGTATTTGAATGGCTTGTATATTAAGTATTCTAGGATACAACAGTTCTACTTTATCCTTTAACTGAATGCATTTTACTTTAGTCATTATAAAATTCTAACTTCCAAATCATAATCAGAATTTATAGTCAGACATGCTGTATAGATTTTTACTTTGGAAATTGAAAGAACTCTTAAATAAAGATGTAACTGACTTCTAAAAGTTCAGGTGAGACCAACCTCATGTATCAATTTGTTACCTTATTCTCTGAGTCAGTAATAAGAAGCTGGTTCTGAAATCTGCCCAGTAATTGCAACATACTGAAGTTCCTCCTAACTCTTACTGTAAATGTTGTTTTTCTTTTCAAACTTCTACAACATCAAGAAACCCTGACTATTACAGAGACAAGCTTAAGCCATCAGTTTAAATTAAACTAATCACTCCCTAAAAATAGTTAAACGTTACCTAAAGTTAAGATATCTAAAGAGTACTAAAGAAATCTGGTTTTGCACACTTAAGAAATGAAGTAACAGAATAACACTAGCATCCTATCGGAGAAGGTGTAACACAAAGCCAAGGGTTAAATTTCCCTCTTTCATTTTCCTTCATTTCTTGTTTCATTAATGGATACAAGATAAAATTTAAGGTTTATTATGCATAGGGAAAAAATTATTTGTAGGGTTCCCAGGTCAAAACCAAGCCTAGATGGTAAAATGCAGTCAATCAACTGTGTATTTAGTATTTTTCTTACTGAAAATCTGAACCACACATACTAGAAAGGCAATGTGGGATGTCAAACAACTACCGGAGACTCTAGTTCTTAGGGGGCTGGAAGCGGGAGTTGAGTTGGGTACCCCAAGAGAAAGACATGGAAGAATTCAAGAATTCTACTAGAGAAGAACTTAGATAAAGTCTCTGTCAAAAAAGCCAGCTGGAGAAATAATATTTAGAGTTCTTTGACGACTGGATCATTAACAGGACTGCTGACCTACAGATTACTGGAAGGAGTACATGAGTCACAGAATAAAACAATGCTGTTTTTGTAAGCTTGGGAATCATCTCCATTTTTGACAATAATACAACACTGTGCACCACAAAAAAAAATCCTCAAGATTTCCTAACAAATTAATAAAACTTCATTATTGCTATAGCCAGAAACTTCTGACCAGTTAGCAAAACAGCCTTTATATCTGAAAATTCCATGCTGTCTCTCCAAAACACCTCAAATTATACAATGATGACTGTCTGTCACAAAACACAACTCTGAAAAGAACTTTTACTAGAAATTTAGTAATTGTGGTGAATGGCAAAAGAATTTGTGTTTCAGACTAGAAAGTATCAAAAAACCACAAATGTTTCTTCTTCCTCCTTAGTTTATTCATAGAGAATATTAAGAAGAGTCAAGGCAAATTAATACGTAATCACAGCATGTTTTCCTCAGGTCACAAATCTATCTTATGGTCTACTTACCTTTACATTCTTTAACCCTTTCTCAAAAAGGCTAAGCATCTCTGAGAGTTTGTTGTCCGAGTGCACATTGTACACTGTCCGGCTACGCTGCTGAAGCAAACCAATGATACACTCATTTTCAATCTGCTCATGCATTTTAAATTCCTTGAATGTGGCGTACAGAGATTGCAGCAGAGCCCGAAAATCATTGTTGTTGGAGAAGTTGGTCTTGGAAAGCTAGGAGAAGGAAAAGTTCATAAAATTAATGAAAATCACGTCAAATTCAACTGAAATCCTTAGAACAGCTATTAGCTCCAGGGATGCATCACTCCCCTTACTCATAAAAGCTAAACACCTTCAGTTTTTTACATAAAGTGAAGCCAGTAAAATCAAAATTGTATTTAAGCAACATAAACCAAATCTTGTGAAACACTGAGGTAAACAAATGTAGAAAGGTTTCCTGGCAGAAGTCAATGCAATCTCCCCAGCCCAGCAGACTACTGAAAGGCTTAGCCCCTTTTCCAGAAACACATTTTTGTCCACATCAAAAAGCCACTACCATAGGCCCCTGAGCCCATCTTCAGGGATCTATTATCCACAAGGAATATTGAGTTCTATCAGTAAATACAAACTGTATTAGCTGTTAGAGAAGGTTTACAATGGAGCAAAACCCAACAAATCAAGACAGCACAAAATTCTAGGTAACACAATAGTGCCATTTTTACATGTGTACAGTCACCACTGGCAACAATACATTTTAAAACTGCATTTTCCTTTGGTGAATGTAGAAAACAAGGGTCTTTCCCATTCTTACACTTTATTCCATACGCAGCTTCAAGAATCACAATCTACAGCAGTATACAAGACCAAGCACTCTAAAAGCAGACTTCAATTCAGAAAGCAAGCTACTGGAATATTCAGAAATGGCTTAGCTACAAAGACTCTATGGGTTTTACAAGAAACGGGAATCTGAGACATACATATTCATACATAATACTTACATCAAAAACAACTACAAATTCAGATATGCAAAACATTTTCTCATTAAAAACCCCAAATTTACTTATTCATTGTGACATTGCGTTGCCACTTCCTGGCAGCGACCAGCAAAATGCAACTGAAACACGCTGGACACCTGCCAAGTCCTTACGCAACTCCAAGTCAGCTGTACACACTGTACATTACATGCTGTACATACGAGCAGAATTCCTCTCACTATGGAAAGACAAATTTACTTAGCCTCAGAAGAGACAGAAAACAGGGCGAAGTTTAAGAGGGTTTTTTGGTTTGGTTTTTCTTTTCCAATACACTTTAGACCAACTACTGACAGAAGTCAGAAAAAACTGACGTCTGTAACACACTGTTAGGATGTGAGGCATACATTGTTACGCATCCCGAACGGGAAAAGATGTTGGCTCCAAAGGCCATTTCTAGCCTACAGGCTTTGTGCATGCAATTTAAGAACATCTGTTAGAAATGGATGGTTATAGAAGCCACTGTAACATGAAACACTTGTATATTCACCTCTGCAACTGAGGCTGCCAGCAGATAAGGAACTATGGAGAGGATATTGAAGTTTAGTAACTTATACCTAAATCAGAAATCACTGTATTAAAAAGGTCAGCAAAAGCTCAGAACAACTGGCTTTTGAGAGGACAGGTAGCCTAGCAACAAAGTCACTTGGTCAGATCAGTAATTTCATTACCAGGACTGATAAAGTCTCATGATGGAGGACCAAGACTATTAACAGACAGCAGCTACTCCACTCTGAGGTCCACTTTTCACCAGCTTTAACAAGGAAAACCCGTGCAGGAGTTTAGTAGTGCAAGAAGAAAACCACACATCCCCAAACTCAGAGAATGGCAAGGGGGAAGAAATGGACTGTATTATGGAACTTTGTTGACCCATCAAAAATATAAAGCACGGTGCATGTGAGATCCCTGAACAGGCTTAAAATACACCACGCTAAACCACAGCCACCAGTGCTCACGATACTTGGGAGCCTTCTGCACTTCTGAAGACATTACACTTAAACAGCTGTACATTACAGTACAATTGGTTTTGTGTTTGGAATGCAAACTCTAATTGAGGAGCAGTACCACAAGAGTGACAGTTTTGGTGGCTCCTGAAATTTAAGAATTATTCCTAATCCAAACAGCCTGAGCACCTGTCCAAACAGTCAGTCCTTTGTATTGCAAAGTCTGCTTGAAACACTTCAGAGACCTATGGCTGATGCAGGCATAGTCTAGAAGTAGCCTGGAGCTTTTAAATTCAGTACTAACTTTATTTATTAAACCTTTATTAACAGAAAATAAATAATGCAATTAAAGCATAGCCATGCTTGAAAAATCTTTGTAGCTCAGACAATCACATGCCAGTTTTAGTTGAGTGTCCAACTCACTGGACTATAACAGGGCCATTAACACAGTCAAGATGAATGTACAGACTTGTAGCAAACATACATCTTTCCTTACTGAAAGATTCTGTTTAATTTTTGTGCTTTAAGAACAAGATATCACTACTGGCAATATTAACAGCAACTGTTATTTAGACAGTGCCTCATGTTCATGACACTCAACTGAAATAACTCTACACTCAACTCTTCCATCTCTCTTGTGGCTTTAGTGCTTTCATTAAAGAAATGAAACTTTCTGTCTGATGAAGACAGAGACATTTCTATCCACAATGTTGTGAATAAATAAGGGCACTCAAGACTGCTAATTAAATCACCAAAAAAACCCACAGTACTTAATTTGGTTTCTGGAAGTGTTTTACACATGTGCCAATATGGAAAAATATCTTCTTAGAAGAAAATTAATTTTCCACTAATGTTAGTTTACAGGGAGTAAACTGAAACAGTT
The DNA here is from genome assembly GCA_013397115.1 of Edolisoma coerulescens. Taxonomy (NCBI): domain Eukaryota; kingdom Metazoa; phylum Chordata; class Aves; order Passeriformes; family Campephagidae; genus Edolisoma; species Edolisoma coerulescens. The sequence continues at coordinate 2,016,316 of VWZW01003059.1, read as the reverse complement.
TTTTCCTACTAACTATGCCAAAAATATATTTAATGAGTGAAAAATGTTTGCTTCTTCCTTAAAAATATCCAAACATACTATGGACCGACCAGGAGAAAGCAGCAAAGAGGAATAAAGAAAAAGGACACTGCCCTTACCAGACTAGCACAGCAGTGAGCAAAGTCTATGCTCCGTGCTAACTTTCCCAGTTACAAGTGTCTCTACTCCCAACTACAAGCTGGAAAACGACAAAAATATGAGGAAAGATAATAGGAGACAAAAAACTGATTTTTCTACTCTCCCCACAGATTTCACAAATTTAAAATGGAATAATTTCTCAAGCTTAAAAAGTTTAATGTGGCTACAAATTCACAAACCGCTTAATTTCAAATGAAGGTTTTCCCTATCAGCAGCTGAACTCTGAACAACCACCAACCTCAAAAATTCAGTCTGGAATCTAAAAAAAATTGAAGACATTTTTTTCTTCCAGGTCTTCTTGATCAATTGTTGTTCTTTTTCATGTGTCACCACAAGTAACATTTTTGACAGGTCATTCCTCTATATTCTGCTTTCCATGTATAACCACATTAATCAGCTGATAGCCAGAGGATGTGAAATAAAAGACATAATATTCCTTATGATCAATGTAGACTAGATTTCTACCGCTATTTAACTCAGCAGATTTAAAACTAATTTAAAAGACAGTAACATATGTTTCATTATGGAGCTGGTAGACAGTTCTGATTAAAAGAAAAAAGATACCAGGACAAATATCAGTAGAGTTTTTCACCCACAAGGTGGCTGGAACTGGAACAGGGTCCACAAAGAAAGTGGTCACAACACCAACACTGACAGAGTTCAAGAAGCTTTTGGACAACGCTGTCAGGCAGATGGTGTGACTCTTGGGGTTGGGATTCTTGCACAAGGCCAGGAACTGGACTCGATGATCCTGATGGGTCCCTTCTGACTCAATATATTCTATGATTCTATTCTACCGTTCTACTAAAAAAATCAACCGATTTTTAGAATCGAATAGCACTGGTAGAAAAAAGCAGCAGGCATTACTAGTCAGCTGTAGCTTTTCACTGTTACATTTTTAGGTATTAGCACTCCGCATATGCAATAGCTCTAAAATTCAAAGGACAAACCTGGACTCTGCAGAGGTATGATCTCAATTTCAGGCACAGGAAAATGGAGGAACAAAGACCATAACAAGGTGTGCCTGTGGCAACACCAAGAGCATGCGGTTTCATGTTACACTTAATCGGCTGGAAATTAGGGCGTGGGGATGGAGGAGGAAACACACAGAAGGAGCAGCCCTGCCTCTAACCGTACATTCGTGCTGCTTCCCTGGAATATGTGCTAGCAATCACACAGCTGGAAGATGAACCCATCTGGTGTACTAATCCAGGGAGGAGCTGTGCCTTTTACTGGGTTCATTTTTCACCTGGCTGGAGCACTACTAGCACCCAATTATAAGCCATGTCTTACTTAGGAACCCACAAGAAGTTCAGTTTATATCGTCCCCAAGGAAGAACTCGGGTGCCAAGGTAGCCTAGCCAGGAGAATGACCATCCTCAGTGTCACCCCTCCTTGGCCCACTCTTTATGTAAAGGTATATGAGGGTAACAGTAAGATAATTAGCTAAACTGCTTCACACTCCCACCTGTTCAAGTGCATGAAGCCTAAATCAGGCAAGAAATCAGTTTTCTACCGTGGGTACTTTTCTTGGCAATGGGTCAACCCAAAATAATAGCAATTAGTTAGGCAGGAAGGACAGAATGTGGCAGAACTCAACAAAAAATCCAAAGCTTTAATATGCCCTTCTTTCTGTTGTTGTCTTCCCTATGCAAGCCTGTCCTCTATGTAATCTTCTCAGTTATTTTGCACCATCACTACAATCTTGAAATAGCTTTTCAAAAAACCCAACTAATCAAACAAAAAAACCAAAACAAACAAACAAAAAAAACCCCACAAACCAAAACCAACCAATAAACACTATCCTAACTCAAAGATTCAGGCACACAAAATTACAAAATTATTTTGTTTTAAAAGAACACTGGCAACAGGGAAGGTAAAACCTCATATTCTATTTTCAAAAGCCAAGATCAAGCTGATAAATGACAAACATAAGGAACAGTGAAAAAACCTATTGTATTTCCATTTTTACTGGTGTCTTCCACATCACTGTCTTGTACTACATCCACAGTCAATTTTGTCTAATGAACACCTATAGATGAGATTTTGAATCATGAAATGCGTTTCACAATGAGACATGAGTAACAACGTGGGACTAACTCAACCAAGATTTTCAGGGATGCAATTGCTACAAGTGTCAGATCCCCTTAGGGGTCACAGTAGAAAGCACAGCTCACGAAGTACTGATAAAATCAGCTAAGCCTCCTCCACCATGTGATTTCCACAGGTAGAAGTCTACCAAGGACAGAAGAACAAAGGCTATCACCAGATCTGTAGAGAAGAACCAAAAAGAATAAAAAATTTAAAATCAGTTAAAAATCTACTAAATATTTGAGCTATGAGAGCCTTGAATGAAAGCATGATGAACACTTGCAACTATGCTGTTATTTATCTATCTGTGTCTCACTATTCTAGATGCCATGGAAGCATTCTTTCCTGTCTTATATCCTCAAGGATACAGGCTCCTACTAAGACCTGGTCTTCTGGCCTTCTGTGAGGTCGTACCTGAAGTCCCAGGAGAGCAATCTCCCACTGCAGTAACTCATGAAACAGAACCACAGCAAAAAAGTCTTTGCACCGCTGCATCAGTCTCACTACAATTTCTTAACAAAAAAGTGGGCATTGGAAAATTCACCACTCCAGTTTAATCCATCTTGGGCACCAACTGCAAAAGCAAAATGCCAATCTCAAGAATTACAATCAGTTAAATTAGTTAAATCAGTTAATCACTTAAAGCATATTCTAGGATAGCTGCACAAAACCTGTACCAACACTGATACATCCTGATTACAGTTCCTGGATTTTCAGAAGGCATCAGTTTCTTTTTTTTTTTTTTGTAACACAGAATGTGAGAGAATAAATTGTTGCTTAAAGCAGAGAAGGACAAAGGTGGGTTGTTACTGCTCTCCAGAGCAGACTGGGAGAGAGGATGAAAGATCAGAGCAATATGTGAAGGGTGAACAGAAAACTTTTTCATACAACGCAAAGGCAAAAATAGTTAATGAGCAATTACTTGGAGAAAAAACTGCTACCACGTCTGGCATAAGAAAATACCCTCAGGTTTTTCTTATGAAGGTAAAAAAGATATAAAAGCATCTGGTAAGTAAGAAAAAAATCGGTATTTTGATAGACAAAATTAAAGAAATGGTGAGAAGATAGCAAGAAGTGCTAACAGTGTCCTGAAAAAAGGAGTGAAATTGCTATGCTGAAGAGCCTAAATAGAACTCCAAACACATTTTATCACTGTTGTCCCCCATTTCAGACCTCCTGTGGCACTTAAAATATATTTATTTTAAAATGTAGATATTTAAAACACATTGTCACTTCCAGATTCATTTTCAAAACATTCTTCTTCAGAAAAAATATATTTCAAACCTGTCATTTCCCAACAGGTATGGCAAAAAGTTACTGAACTATTCAGCATCCAGAACGTAAGATGGAAAGATAACTGCTACAGCCCCTGATGAAATAGACATGAACAACAAATTGCTCACCTATCTCTGGATGCTAATGAGAAGGTTTAATTTCCTCCCATCAAGGAAGGAAATTCCTTCCATCTTCTGCCTGCAGTGACAGCACAGCCCACCGTCTGCAGACTTACTAGGACTAAACATCCCAAGTAGCTCTTTCATTCTAAATACAGGTGAAGGCAGATGCTCAATGCTACAGAACACTAATTGGCAATAACCAAATACTACGAATTTCTAAATCAACACACACCTATTTGAAGCAACACCGGAAAATGAATGGCAGTGTACTGAAATATTGAAAAGGGACTTCAAAAGAAGAATGAAAGCTTTACCAACTTTTTTTTATTAGAAACACAGATATGCTTATCTTCTTGGAACAGGCATTTTCTGTTCTCAAGGGCATCAAGGGAAAAACATTTCACTTTGAAACAGTAAGTCCTAAGTTAATAATTGGTCCAGTTTTCCAGATTTCAGTCCCCCTGGCTGCCACAAAGTGTGATCTTAATGCAGTCATATAATGCCCTGTCCAATGCTTTACAATGCCAAAACAACTTCACTCAGGAGTATTTTTCACTCCTAAACAGTTCATCATACTAAAGATGACATAAGAAAATCACAAATTTAACACATGAAAATTCTCTTCAGCAGAAGCCAAAGCTTGCGAGGAAGAGAATCAACAAAGATTAAAGAGAAATGCAAGTTATCAAAGGATACTTTCTGGGTATATGGAAGTTTTGAAAAGAATCCTACAAAAAACCCACCCAAAAAACAAGAACACTTGACTGCAGGTAAGTTGAACAGAACAGCATTTAGACTTCAAATTAGGAGGACAGAGAACACAGACTATAAGAGAAGAAAAGCGATACTTTAAGCCAACTATTTAACAGGAAAGGCAGATGACAACAGGAAAACTTAATCTCTTCTTTGCTCAAGCCTTCATGAAGAAATTAATTAGGAAAAATATTTATGGCAATTAATTTTCAACAAAGAGTCAGAAGCGTAGACTAGAAAAGAAAAATACTAGTTACATATTTATGCAAGTTCAATGCATTCAAGTCAGCAGAATATGACAGAATTGATCCAAATTTCCAGGAAGAACTAGCCAAAGTAATTACTGAACCATGAGAAATAACTGCAGAGATCTTTTGTAGAAAGATGAGATCACAGGAGACTGAAGTCAGGCAAACAAAAGAAGGACCTTAGATGTTTTTGCTCAAACACCCAAAGGTTTCACAATAAAGCTGAGCTATTAAGGCAGCTGTTCCCTCCTGCCATGGTTCGTCCTGTTCCCTCCTCCCATACTGACAGCCTGGTTCTGGAGCTTGTTTGACCTCTTACTGAGCCAGTTTTACTGAATCACCTTTCGCTTCAGTTCCCTAGATGAACTAGCTGCTCATCAAGGGGCCAGACAAGCACAAAGGATATCATCAGCAATTAACCCTTCCAGCAGCAGCCAGTTATTACACCCACCCAGTCACAGTGTGAAGTCTCACAATAGTTTTGAGAGGCAGACAGAAAGACATGAGAACAAGTCATCAAACACTGATAACCGCATTACAGCATTTATGAGTGCAGCCATTTTTCCTGTTCCTAAAGCACCCTAAACTTGCTGGGCAATTCTGTAACACAAAGATCTGAAAACATGCTTTGGCTGCAGTAACTCCACGAGAGAGCAGGAAGTTTGAAATCCCATACTGGAAGACCAGGTGTCTTGTTTCTGGGGAAGGCCTAGCCGAAATTTAATCGCAGTCTGTACGTAGACCAGAGTCAGCTACTTGAGTACTCCCGATCTTGAAGCTGTAAGTAACAATCAGCCAGCACAGATTTGTTTAGAAAAAAGAACCTGACTTCCTTTTGATAACCAAACTACTTAAAAGGAAAATGATACAGGTTACAGATCATGATTTCTCTACGTTTTTTGGTACTGTTTTGGCTTACAGCATAACTGAGTCTGCAGGAAATCACAGGGTAGCTCAAGCACTTGCAAACAGTCCTCTCAAGCCCAAGCTACCAGTGTACAGCCAAACCAAAATGGGATTTTCATTATCAGCTGAAATCTGTGTTGCCTTGTTCGTGACAGATACGACACTTTCAGACACAGCTAGAAAAGCTGGTAATACACAAGTGGCACATTCTCGAGTGCAGAAAACACAACATCATAATGTGACAACAGAAACTGCCTCACTGGACATCAGCACACCGACTTGGACAGTGCATACTGCTACATACAGGATAGGAGCCTAATGACAAAAATGCAAGGGAATTTGATCATCAGTCCTCAGAGAAGCATGGGATTAGAGAAGCACAAAGCGAGTATGCTGCTGTTAAGAAAAGACTGCAGAAAAACAAATCTGCTCTACTCAACACCAGCGTTGTCCCGTTCTGCACAAGATTTCGGGAAAACACAGGCATAATTAGGCTGAGTTTTCACAGTAGCTTCAGTCAATCTAGTTGCTGGCTGTCACAGTCCCACTCTCTGCCTCCCACTGGCTTCAGTACTGATCTGACCGGTGGTTGCTGGCAGCACTACATCAACAGAAAACCTACCCCGCTTCAGAAAAAAAATGTTTTCTGCCAGTTTAGAGCCTTTGTGAGTCACCTCAAGCACTGATGGGAGCAAGAGAGGCAGGCAGTCCTAACAGCAGCAGTCAGATAGCTTAAACTGTTAGAGAATGGCAGCGTAGTCCTGACAAAAGCAACAAGTACGCTGAGGTACAGCAAGCGTGACCCATGTGATGAAGTAGAATGAATCCGTTTGCTTAAGCCAGAGGACGCATAACTAAGATGGAGGACACGGCTACAATTGCAAATCAGCACAAGATCTTTCTGAAAGCAAAGAACGGTTCACTAGAGATGGGAAAACAGAATCTGCTCTATTTGTAGCAAAGATGACGTCAGGCATTAGGACAAGCATTTTAGCTATAAAGACTGTCTGCTGTAGCACTCTACTACCTACAGGGGGGACATCCTCAGAGCACTTAACGAATTTTCTCATCATCAGAGTAGGAGATAGATTTGATAACAGTGTGGATTTCCTTATTAAACATAATTCTACTTACTCTTATTATCCAAGTCCAGGGCACTGTACACAACACAAGCAAAAATGCCATTTAAGAATGCAGCAAAGGTACAGTGAGACCTTTGCTACCAACAGCTAAAGAAGCAGGATAACTTTCCTAAAGCACTGAACAGCTTAAATGTCCAGTTTACCGTTCTGTCTCACATGAAGTCCTGGAAGAACAAAATAAACTGTGTGTCTCTGCCCTAAAGGATTATTTAAGTGCCTACATACTTATCCATCAGAAACATTGGAACTGTTCTCCTGAGAAGCAAAGCATGGATGAGGCCATTTCACCCTTGCTAACATTTGGTGGAATTCAGTAAATTCAGACACTAGCAGCAACTATATTACAGTGTACAGGGAACCTGATGAACACAGATAACATGTAATTCACAAAATTAAAGAACCCTCAAGGTCAAACTAAAGTTATAAAGAGCATGGCTTTGGGGATTATAACTGCCATGTAAGCAGAGCTACAGTCTTATCTAATTACAGCATCTCAATCACACAAGAAGAAAATTCAAAAACAATCTGGAAGTTTTACTGGTACAAAGCTAGCATCGTAAAAGTCACAGGCAAGGCACAGACCCCAAGTTCTGAAACAGGGTTAAAGCATGCAAAATTGAATACTTAAAAAAAAAAGTGCCATTCCTTCATGCTTGCACTTCTCCAAAGGAAAAAGGGAGCAAGCAAATTCCTGTATAAAAACTGTTGGAAAATGAAAGGTTATGAACATTACGAAATACGTAATTTCAATCAAGTTTTCCAATACTTAGGAAAAACAGCAACTGCACCCCAGGCAGTTTTATCAGGCACGGTAAATTCGGTCAAAATTTTGTGGGAGGCTCAATAAAAGTGACAAAAATGCCTCTCTAGGAATAAAACCCAAATGACTACAAGATCTGGAGGTTTAAATTAAACCTGTTCAGCTGCTGTCAACAATATGCTGAAAAGGCTACTAAGGATCAGTGGGGAGCCCCAGGTGTTTGTTTCCATTCAAATAAAATCCACTCTGTTATGATATCACAAATTTTTCTGCCGCCAAAGATTAAGCTGATTGCAAATGTACGCTCAGATAAAAGGCAAAGTGGAAGAAACTACACAAGGTCTCCCCTTCTCCTCCCTCTAGACCCTGTGCTCAGCCTGTTAAGTCAGCAAACCCTGCAAAAAACAACTCTAGGTTTTCTTTAACCTATTAGCAAATGGAATAGGCACACGAAAGGATCTGGTGATTTGTGGAAACCGGGAAGGAAGCATGAACTCCCCCATGCTGCTGGCAGCAGTAAGCTATTGTAACTGCCTCTCATGTAACTTCACCCTTATTTTAAATGTCTGTAGCCAATCTGGTTCTCCAAACAGCCATTTATACTCGGAGATGGGAGGCACAACTCCTTTCAGTAGGAGTGCTGGCTGCGAAGTATTTGCCCAAAACCCTCCCACAACACTCAAAGGTGCTGCAGGGAAGTTTGCCTTTCAGGTGACACACCAGCCTTGATTACTTAACTACCCTGATGCAAGAATGAAAATTACTTCGGTCCACGAGCAAAATTACACATATTTAAAATAAAATAACATACCTAGGGTATCTTTAAGCCACTCACCAGCTGAACGCTGTGCACAGAACGGCAAGCACGACCCCTGGCAGACCGTGAGCGGGCAGCACGCCCCGCGCCCGTGCCCGGCCCGGCCCGGCTGATTGACAGACTCGGCCGGGCCGCGCTGCCCGCCCCGGGAGCGCCAGGCCCGCGGGCGCGCTCCCTGCGCGCTCCCTGCGCGGCACCGCCGCCCCT
>VWZW01003059.1:1980347-2007678 GCA_013397115.1 Edolisoma coerulescens | reverse complement strand
CCGCCGCCCCGCGCGTGCGCGGCTGGCCCCGCCCCTTCCCGCGGGCAGCGGCGGCGCCGAGCTCGCCCCGCCACGGGCGGCTGCTGCTGTGGCGTTCCCGTGTGTGCGGTGAGCTCCCCCTCCGACTCCCAGCCTTAGGCCCGTTCAGGTGAGCTGCCGTACTGCACGACTTGAGATCCGATGCCTTGGCAACGCTAAGGTAGTAGCTTGTGGATGTAAAAAACAATTTACAGAATCAGTTAGGTTGGAAAAGACCTCTGAGGTCACGGAGTCTAACCTGTGACTGAGCACATTGTCTGCTACACCATGGCACCGAGTGCCACTCCCAGTCCTTCCTTAAACACCTCCAGGGATGGTAACTCCACCACCTCCCTGGGCAGCCCATTCCAATGTCTAATCAGCCTTCCTGTGACGAGCTTCTTCCTAATGTGCAACCTGCACCTTCCCTGGAGCAGTTTTAGACTCTGTCCTCTTGTCCTATTGCTATTTGCCTGGGAGAAAAGACCGCCCCCCACCTGGCTACAGCCTTCTCTCGGGTGTTTGTAGAGAGCAGTAGGGTCCCCTGTGAGTCTCCTCCAGGCTGAACACCCCCACCTCGGCTGCTCCTCACAGGACTTGTGCTCTGTTGTGCTTCTCTGGACATGCTCCAGTACCTCAGTGTCCTTCCTGAACTGAGGGGCCCAGAACTGGACACCGGATTTGTGGTGTGACCTGGATAGCATAGGGTTAAAATGTTTCTAAATTGTAGTAGCTAGAACAGGCCCTGAGAGCAAGGTGGACATTCTGTTCAGGCAAGCCTGAACCTGTGTATCTGCCTAAGATGATAAGGGGCAAGTCTAAACCTGTGTAGAAGACTAGGATAGATGAGTTAATTGTGTAGCTGCACCTGGGAAAAGGGGGCTGAAACTTATGCTTGAGTGGAAACAATAATGAATGGAATGATTACTTGAGGGGGGAGAATCATGCTTGGGTAAATGATTAATATATGATGAGAAGGGTATATAATGTGGGCACTGGAAATCCATGAGTGGGGATTGATTTGGGTTTGTACCCCTCTCCCCCGGCGCCTCAATAAAAGCACCTGGCATATAACCTGTCCGTGATTATGTGTTTCTACGCTAACAACCTCATCAAGAAAGGTCCCAGGAAAGCTTCTTGAGTGTACAGCAGTGTAAAGTTTACAGTACCATTTTGCTGATATTGAGACAGCATTTCTGAAGGAAGATTTTATTTGTATTTTGCAGCAAGACAGACAGAGATCTCCTGCTTACCCAGCTAGGAAACCATGAGAAGCTAGGAGCTGAAAGAAGCCTGCTATGCTATAAAACACAATGGTTACAGAGACTGAACTAAAAATGTGCATTTACATGAAGTAAACACATGAAATACACTGAGGAGGTGACAACATCAGGAATAAAGCAGATGTGGGCAGATGTACTGTTGGTTGTGAGGGAAGATGTATGATGGGTCCTAAACTGGGCTGCAGTGGGGAATCTGCGCTCAACCTTTTGCAGCATTTGTGCCAAACAAGTAAAGTTGTGTTTGTTTAACGTCTAAGGCAAATGGACCAGAAACACCTGCCTGTCATACTGATCTGCTTGTGCAACATTTCAAAGTAAACAGGAACTCTTGGCAGAACTGAGATTGCACATCGATTTGACAAAAGGTGTAACTGTCAGCCAACATGTAGTGTAGTAAAACTGTCGACCAGCATAGCAATGTTCAGTAAATGTCACCAAAATACATTGTCAAACACACAATAGATGCAGCAGGCCTTTCTAACTGAAAACTATTACTGTACAAAATCTATGTTGCAGATATTAAATGTACTACAGCTAGCTAGTTCATAGGTGTAAGCAATTCGTTGTAAACATGTTGAAATTCTGAGCAAAGTCACATGAGTTTTTAGTCCGGTATTTCTCAATGTAGTAACGCTTGGAAATAAAATGCTGGTAAAAGTAGTAAATAGTGAGCTCAGCAGACGAGATCATGTTAGGAGTATTACCTCGCTGACACCGCACAATGATCTTTTGATCTCTTTATCTAAGGAAATGAGGCTTAAGCAATTCCGGTATTGGGTGTTTCCTTTTCCATGAATCCTTTCCACCTCAAAGGACTTTTGAACACACTGACCTACTTAGCTGTATTTGCAAATATGTACAAACCTTGGAAGGTTAAATTCTTACAACTTCAGGGCGGGAAAAAAAAAGCAGTTACACGAGGGAAGAAAGGAAGGCGAAGCACAGGTGTTATGCAGCCGGCTAGCCAGCACACGGTTGTGTTTACTGCTTGGCTAGTAAGCAGAGCTCTGGGTTTGGGCTTCAGCATGTCTTTCACAGAGAATGTGCCCTGGCACACAAGGGTGCGGGCGAGACCTTGTGTTACTGCTGTAGGCAGATTGAAGACACAAACCCTTAAGAAACAATATTTGAAGTTCATTGCTTACAGAGGAGCTTGTGAATATGAGCCATTTCAAGGTCCTGTTTCCAGGCCTAAAGCTTGTAGTCATACAGAATTGAGGTTACTCTGCCAGAAATTCATGCTTGAGTAGTAACAGAGGATTAACGTTCCCACCTGTTACACCTTCCTACTGCTGGAACTTACCACTCCCACTTGATAGAAATAACAAGAGAGAACATGTTGGTTCCTCATCTTCCAGGGCTTCAGAATGTAAACATATGCTGAATTTCATGGTTGATTGGGTTAATATTCAGTTTGTGAACTACAGTATCTCCAGAGCAGATATGCTGCCAATTTTCTGACTCTGCTTCATGGGCAATAACATCTTATAGGAGAGAGAGGGGCAGAGAATGAGGAACAGCGATCTGCATCCACCGTGAATTGCCAGACCTTGGGAGGCAAGATGGGCAGCCAGTTTGTGGCAGTGAATTACAATACTACAAGAGAAATTACCTGATAATGGGATCAAAATATGGAATTCTCATGGACTAGTTTAAGGGTAGAGTTGGTAATTTTTAACAAGAATTTACACGGAGAGAAGATTCTGAGGATGGATTCTTCATTAATGGAACAGAAAAAGATATCATGAGATTCAGTGACTGGAAGCCAAAAGCAGACAAGTTCAGGCCAGAGCTAAGGTTTTACTCTCAAGGCTATCAAACCACTGGAACCCTGGAGGTTGTTAGCTTAGCCATCATGTGAAGTATTTAGAACAAAACTAGGAGCATGAATTAAAAATGGCTGTGCTGAGTCAGATCAGAGGCCCTTCTGGCCTGATGTTTTGTTTCTAGAAGTTGCCAGTGAGGAAAGGAAGCTTGACAGGGGTTGAGATGGAGATCCCAGCAGCTCTTGGATCTAGTTCCTCTGGGATGTTATGACAGATTGTCTTTCTTTTAGGGAATCCCCATCTTCTTGCCCAACATACTGCATCCTGACCTAGTGTGTACTTGGAGAAATGCTCAGTATCTGTCTTTATGACTTCTTAACTTATACAGTATATTTTAAGTAAAAGTTTTAGCCTTGATGCAAATATCAGTGACAACTTCACATTTCTGTGTGGAAGATCACAACAGTGATGCTTCTCATTTCTGTTACACCCTGAAATTACTGAGCAAAATTTGGTTGCAGCAAAGTTGAAAATAAAAGAAAATTTTCTTCCACGGACTGTTTCACTCTAATACTGAATCCGAAGTAGTGGCTTTGAAACCATTTGATTAATGTGCTGGTGCCCTATCAGCATGGACATAGAGAGATTAGGAAGAGAAATAGGAAGAAAAAGCATTAGAGAAGCAACAGGAGTAAAGTACATAATTTCCTGTGTCTCTACCGTATCAAGCACAAGATTGCATATCCATTTCTGAGTTAATCCAGCTTTCCTGAAGACTCTGCTGCAGGTAGCAAACCAATTGGTTGTCTTTCTGTCCCATTTACAGCAGAAATCCATCATCAGCAATTTACTCAATGATTAGCAAGATTTTTCTCTCAGTAAAATCCACCCACTGAGTACCAGTGCATCAATGGAGGCGTGACATGACGTAAATAAATACTCAAAACATAAAGAGCTGTATATTCATTGAGGCACAGATACTTAATAGAAAGAAAGAAAAGAACCAGCACGCTCTTCATAAACAAAATACTCTGAAGTTGATTTTTTTTTTTTTTTAAGGCAAAAAAACTATGTGGTTGTATTTGCAGCAGTGTATACCCGAGAATATTTATTCTGAAGATTAGATTGATTGTTGCCATTTGATGTTCTAACAGAGTACTTAGGGAAATGAACCTTGAGGAGAATGACAGCAGGAGTTGAAGACATTTGTTTATTGCACAGGATACAAGTCTTAATCCTTACGTTTCTCGTTGTGATTGATTCCTGACTGCAAGGCAGTTTTTTTTTCACGAAGACATGATGCACATATCATCACACCAAAATGTCCCTGTCACTATCCGGGGAGAGATGCAAAAATGGCTGAGTAATGTTACCCCTATGTGTGATACAAGATAACTTGAGGACTTGGATATTTACACTATCATTGCTGTACCTGAGTATTTTAGATTTTTTTTTTTTTTGCTTGCAAGCATTTGTTGATGGTTTAGGAAAGTGTAGCGCAGCAACGAGTATTAAGCGAACCAAAGCCATCCTAAGTATTCAAGTGGTAAGGGTTTTGTGTCATTCGTTTAAGGAAATACACTGCAATTCTCCTCAGTTATCACCAGATGGCCTTCAAAGTCTCTTGTTTTTCTGAAGTGGGGAATAGTTTAGACACGAGGAAGTGATGTATCCCTGTGCTGCAATCGTTCCAGGAAACAGTTAGGTTATAGTCCCCAGCAAGGTTTATTTTTCCGCCTGTGTCTTTTGTGTACTGAGCTGTAGCTAGTACTGAAAATATTAAACGTTAAGACTGCAGGTTTCCATTTAAATTGTATCATTGAACTCTCTTTTTTTTATTTCTTTTTCTTTTAAGAATTTGGATTGTCAAGAATTCACGATGATGAGCCTTTTCTTCCCTCTTTTATTTGTCTCTATTCTGTTTATGAACAGCTTCTCAGGAGTGCAGGGAAGGAAATGGAAAGGTGAAGGTACTACTCAAAACCTGGAAAATATTGTCATTGGAAGATGCTATGATTATATTAGAATTGTGAACCCTGCTGTTGGGTAAGTATTGTTTGTTTCTGGATTAGTTTTTTATATTCTGTACAAAATGGTTATTTATCAGAAGCCTGATGTTATGCTTCTAGCCATGAAAGTGATCCTGTTGAAGCCAACATGCTTGTAGCTGTCTGGAAATAACAAAATAACTTTGATGGATGTAGTATTTCAAGTAAAGTAGTGTAATTAAGGCAAGATTTGTAATGCTTTAATTCTTTATTTCATATTTCTTGCTTCCCCCTGCTTACTTTCTGTAAGGAGAACAGCACACAGAAATGTCAGGGATGGTGTTTCAGAAGTACCAAATCTGACAGCACTCCTGGGAAGACCAGCTTTGCCTTTTGTGCCTGTGTGTGAGGTCATGTAAGAAGGAGAGCACCTCACTTTATAGCTGTTCTGTGGTACTGAAGGAAACTGTTAAGCTCTTCCACCTGAAAAATGAAGTAGCAATCAACTGCTTAAGTAGGATTATGTGTGAGCTGTCGTTGGCTGTGCTAATTACACAGAACTGGAGCTAAATCGCACACTTTGCTAAAATGAGCACTTTTCTGTCTTCCTTGCATTGTAAAGGCTTCAGTAAAAAGGAAGAAAGTAAGAAGGACAGTCTCCTGGAGTTCAGTCCTTTATTCTGCCACTAAAAAGTTGCACTAATAGTGTGAAGAGGTATTTGCAGAGGGGCCCTGGCTGCATTCCTGTAGTATTGAGTTGCTGTCTTAAACAGAGTTAGATTATATTGCAAGTATCACCTCATTTCCTCAACCTCCCATTTTCAGTTCCTCTTGCAAAAGAGGAAGATAAAGGACTTAAAACAAATCTTTTGCTTTTAACGAAGGCAAACCAATATATTTCTGCACAATAGCACTCTTAACTTATCAGAAGTGTTTTCTTTCAAGTTTTTTATGAAGGAAAAAGATTGTCCTAATGTAAATAACACAGTGCTTGAATTTCAGTGGAACAGTTCAAGCTTGGCAAATTTATAAACATGTCACAATGGAAGGTGGAAGTAAACTTTATGTGTAGATTTCTACATTCCTACAATATGGTATATAATATAAAATATGTGAACTTAGTTTACAGTTGTGTAGGTAATCTGGTCTTGCAGTAGGCTCTAGACAGAGCTCCTTCAGGACTTAACAGATGTCACTTCATTTATATCTGAAACAGGACATAAGTAACAATACAGAATATGCTAAAATGATCAACATAAGGGATAGTTACTGTAGAAATTTTAAGTCTATCGTTGGCTGATTTGGACTTTAGGAGATGTAAATGCAATATTCTGGAAAGCATTCTTATATGTCTTGTGCTTATGATAGTTTTGTGATCTAATGAATTCTGGTGACATTTTCACAATATGATTTTAAAATTGAGAAGTTTGAACACGTTCGTCAAAGTATTCTTGCTCAGGATAGCATGAAGCCAGGTGGGACATTAGGACCACTTTCCTGAATTTAGACCCAAAATGGCATTATTAAAAGAAGAGCTACACAATTGATTTCGTATCACAGGGGGATTTTTCTCTTTCCCTTAGGCCTATGAGCAAATAATGTAATCCAAACAAAATGGAAATTTCATATTGCACAGGTGCAAAACAGATATTCTAATTATTTCTAGCCCTTTCTGTTCATTGGCTGTTTCTTAGTTGCCCCCTAGCTAGCTTTTATAGAGACATGACCACCTGGTTTTGCTTCCGAATTTATGTGCAAATTTTTAAAAAATACTTTGCTAACATAAAGGAAGCTAACAAAACTTGTCTTTACACTGCAACATAGTTAAAACATAAAGATGTTTATAGGAACGTAAGAAAAACTTTCCCACGTGTTAAACAGAATATGCAAAATGTCAGTTAAAAGAGGCATTTTACAAAATGCTGTGGCCGTGTAGAAGTGAGGAATTTGAATGAAGATCGTATTTGACAGTTCCTAACAGGAATATGCTAAATAACACAAATGTTCCTGTGGTGCTTTTCCTCCGTATTTGTTTATTTGTAGGATATCATGGAAGCTTTGAAAACAATTTTTAAACTAACTAGTATGAAATTAATCTGACTTATAAGCGTCTACTAAGATTAGAAGGAATTGTCCTGAACTGCAGTCCTTTCCCACCCTACTTTCAAGAAGTGTTTTTGCCAGCTAAGAAGTTTTGAGTATCAGGGCAGAATAATCCTTTTGATTGAGAAGCTGTTCAAACCTGGATGAGAAGTCATGAAAAGAAAAAGCAAAATGCGAATTAAGCAGAAAATTACTGATGGATTCAACTGTCAAGGAAAATGTTAAAAGTTCAGTTGATCATAACTTACAAGTACTAACATAAGTGCTTCAAGTAGAAAGCTCTTTAGCAAAATGAGCTGTAAGTATATACAGTTGTCAGAAGCTAAAGTATAACTGCTTGAAGTCAGAAATTGCATGCAAATCCTTTTATTAAGTAAATCTGTCTAAACCTTGAAACGACTGATGAAGGATCATATTGCATCATTGAAAATTTTCAGGTCAAGATCCATATCTGCTTACAGTATATATGTAAGCATGACCAGAGATGACTGTAAGAAAATCCGTGGTCTGTTTCCTGCGTAGCTTATCACAAGAGGTCCTCTAAAGTGTCTGTGACATTCAGTGTCACAAAGCAGCTCCCTGAAGAACCTGTACCAGCAGAAACCGTTCTGTCTATGGATGATGCTAAATGAGCAAAACACTGTAATGGCAAAGTTTGGTTTACTTATCAGGACTACTACTGTTCAAGCTAGAGCTTTGCAATGACGTGTTAGGAGAGCATCTCTTTGTCACAATCATTATTCTATCATCGAAACTTTTTAGCAACTCATCCTGCACTTGAATCTGACATTTTAAGAGTAATATTGCATTCCAGCAGTGTTGGATATTTAGCTATGGTTTATTTGAAATGGCTTTTTGAATCTAGAAAATTTCAAAGAAGGGTTTTTCTTCAGTATTTCTGCAGTGCTGGATAGCAAACTCACTGTGTATACCGTACCTACTAAGATTTTTGTTGAATCATAATGTGTTTCTAATTCCACATCGTAAATGCTAATATTTTCCCTGCTACTTCTTCCTTATCTGCTGCAGTTATGACTCAGAAGACAAGATCTCTGTGCTCTTCCTGAGCTACAAGTTTTTTACCACCCTGACTTCAGTTTTCTGCCTTAACCTTACATGGATTTTAATTTGGGTATTTGAAGGAGTTAAGTAACTTTCTTTCTCAGCTTTGAAAAAACAATTTTGCTCTTTGTTTGTTTCAATGATTACAGTGAGAAGAATTGTTCACAGATATGGGAAGCGTTTAAAAATGCATTTATTAACAAGGATCCTTGCAGCATTCTACCTAAGGATTATGAATTATTTATCAACCTGTCATTGCACACAATTCCGCCTAACAAGGTAATAATTTTTTATGTTAACTGCCCTGTGACATACAACAGATTTTACATGACATAGTTCAAAATTGACAAGTCATTCTGTGGCTGACTTGTGAGTCATTCTTTTTGACCCCTCTGTAGTTTATAAACTAGGCTCTGTAGTTTATAAACGAGACTCAGACTTGATAGTATGTTTCAATGTGTTTGGCTCCATTTGTTTTATGCAGTAAGTAACTTCACAACACTGTCTCTCTTTTCATACTACAGGGATCCCCCATTTTTCGTGCTGTGCTGGGAGCTGTGCCATAGTCCCTGAACTTCCACTTCTGCTTTTCCTTAAGTTAGGTGCTCTGGCTGCAAATGCTGTGCTTGCTATCATCTTTTGCTGTTACTCCTCACAGCTAAGTCTCATGACAATGACATGTTTAACATTGACCCACTGAACAAGTAAAAGCAGAAATGAGAGAGGACGTTATTCTGTGCCAGAAAACAGTAAGGGTTTGATGTGCTGGCAATTGCAAAGAACTGTGAAAGTGCAAAAGACGTGTTGTGCTTTAAAGCAGTTTTTCCTTTAGCACAATTAATCCTCCTTTCTAAATGATACAAGCTAAACCAGCAAATACTACTGTCAACATAGCTTAATTCATGAGGAGTTCCACAAACACAGAAATAACATCTTGACATATGATTTTTTTCACACCATAAGCCAACATAGCAACATGAGAGATTTCTGGTAACATATATATGGCTTATAAATATCTTCCTTTTTTCTCATTCCCCTAAATCTGTCTGCTGAGGCAGGCAAAGCTAGGCCTAACTATGTTTAAAATAGGGCTATATCCCTTCTCATCAAAGTAGCACTGTCCCCTCAAGTCACTTGTGATCAGAATTTATGCCTCTGTAAAATAAAAAACTTTATTCCTTTAAAGAGATAGCTAACATTTCTGATTACTAGCTTGATTTTGAAAGAAATAGCAAAACGTGTTTTAAACTGTTTTCAGTACCCCATAATCTCATTGTGTCCACACCCAGGTGTTGGTACATTTCTTCTCTATGTTTTATTTCCTAGTCTCTCTTCTGGGAAAATAATCAGCTACTAGTCAATAGCTTTACTGACAGAGGACGTCGCTTCATGTCTCTGGCTGATACTCTGTTTGGCTTCTTTGGAGATTTTCTAAACTGGTGTGGGCAGGCAGACAGCCCTGGTAAGACAATGAGTGCTATGTTAAACATTTGTCTGTAAAACCATAGTGGAGACCAACTGCTGTGTTCTGGAGAAACTACATTTGCTTTTACCCCATGAAAAATCAGGGATAGCTTCACTATCTCGTTCTCTCTTGTATTGTGTGAATATTTAACATTGCAGTCAGGGGAGCCCACAGTGAAATCTAAATGGTGCTGCAGTGGAGATAAACCTGTTTCTCAGTCACCTGTACCTGGAGCTCTCTACATCCCAGGAACAGAGTTAGAACCATTTCAGCCAAATTACTGAATCCACAGAATGTCACTGTTTGTGTAAATTACAAAGGATGGAAAATTATTGAAAAAATACAACAGCTTTCAGTGCTATGTCAAACAATCTTGTGGGTTCAGTGAGTAACGCACAAATATATTCAGTTGCTTTCTAAAGTCACTTTTTATAGTCATTATCATCTCTCTAATAGCACGAATCACATGCCTTCCAACAGGACTGGACTATGAATCCTGCCCTACCACGATGGAATGTGAAAACAATGCGGTGGAATCCTTCTGGAGGATGGCCTCAATCACTGTAAATAGTGTATTAGTGCTGACTTCATACATCTGCGAGTGTGTCCGGGGTGGTTCAGGAAAACATTGCCAGTTCAAAACAAATTTAAACCTCTAACTGATGGATTACTTCCTCTGATACAAATACACTGTTTTAGACTGGCTGCGATGTTTTAGCAAGAAGAACCTAACTTTAACCTTGGCTAGATAATGTGTTAAAATTCTGTTAGCTTTGTTAATATAAAGCACATACTCAGCACAGTAGGCACATTGAGTGTCTACTGATTACAGGTCCTAAGTTACATTTGACAGCTGCAAAACCCTTTACTCACAGATCAAACTCTACAGAGAATGCCAAAATGCTTTCTTCTTGTGCTGAAGAAACTACTTATAGATGTGAGAAAATAGCTTGCGAAGAAGCATTGAAGTAAACCGTGGTCTGTTTGGTTCCTGTTCTTTTTACTGCAATGACCTGCTAGGGTGCTAGTCTAGTATTATTTTTGCAGTTCTGATATTCTTTGTGGTAAAATTCTTTCCTTGGTCAGTGTTGTTTGCAATAAAATACCAAGTCATATGATAAATCTGTGAGATCTGAAAAGCGCTGTTATCTATTGCAGTATGCACAGCACAGCTCTGGGGTGATACACGTCTTGTTGAATGGTTCTGCAGACGGAGGAGCTTATCCACAGCCAGGGTAAGAAAAGTGACTGATTTATCTGTACAGAATCTGATGACTACAAAAAAGAAAAGTCAACCAGTTATTTGGGTTTTCTGCTGCACAAAGCATGGGAAGTGTAGCTGAAAGAACCTGTTGCATCAGAGTCTGCATAGTTGTGCGGGCAACTGTTAATTGTCCCTAGCTGAAGGAATTAATGTAGTGGATGGAAACAATCCTTTCAACTCCTGCATTTGACAAACTGCTGTAGCAAGCAGGGTGAATGCTCTTTGAAAGCTTCCTTCAAGTCAGCCAATATACTGTGGCAAAATATGTATGTCTTCAAAAAGATGTGTGTTAACAAAATTTCTCTTCAGGGACATGTCCAAGTAGAGGATATTGTTAGAAGGAGTGTAGCTTTTTTCAGCTTAGGAGCAAACTTGGCAAGTTCTAAAGGGAAAGTATTTCTCCATGACCAGAGTGGAAGTAGTTTGAAATCTATTATGGTTTCAGAAAGCAAAAAAAAGCTTGTTGAGGAGGATAANGTCCGGAGTCTTATCGTATTCTTGGGACAGCAAGTAACTTGAAGGAGGGACTTGTGGGAGAAGATTTCCACACACAGGGGTCTCAGGGGCAGGGCCAGCTCACAGTGCTGCTCTCAGCATGACTCAGCAGCGAGGCTGGATTCCTCCTCTGAGCTTTCCCCGGCGGGAAAATCCTCCCAGCTCTCATCTTTATTTATTTGGAGAGCAAAGGCTGACTGGGTCACTGCCACAGATAATAGCAAAGATGAGCTTCCTCTTCTTCTTAGTTCCTTTTATATGAAGGACAGGTGTATTTTTCCTGATTCAGAGGTGTACCACCATGCAGAAGTTCATCTAATCTTAAATTCAAAATTTATTGTAAAAGTACACCCTTTAGAACTTTTGCTATGTGTCTGTAGTGATTGCTTACCTGTGGTAAAAACTGCATCTTTCATTACCTCAGCACCTGTCCTGTCCAAGGCAGGTCAAAAAATTACATCTTTTAAAAACCCATAGAAGAGATCCTCCTCCTGTGTGTTCACTGAGGACTAAAAATGACCATTGAAAAGGCAGTTTTATCTCTGGAGAGGAGAGAAACAAGAACCATCTTTTGCAAAACACCTACTAGCTTCTTACTCTATCCCCCTAAAGTCCATCTCTGTACACAGCTTTCAGCTAATCACAAAGACATACAGTCTCCTTGGGTTGGTCAGGTGGTCAGCTGGGATCACATCTTCTGCAGATGGTAATACCTGGCAGCAGGCCAATACCCAGAATCTAGTATAGATTCCTTATTTCAGAAATGGATTCCTTATTTCTGTTAATTTAGAGATTCCTTATTTCAGAATCATCTTAGACACAAATTAATTCCACCAGTACCCTGGGTTGCCAGTCTGGTGGTATTTTAACCAGTGAAATCACCACTGGAACACCGCCTGCCAAGGAGAAAACAAAGCCAGTTACTCCATCTGGTTTTTTTGCTGTATATCTTCTGGTCCATTTATGACTGAATTTGTTTAAAGAGCTCATGTTTGAAAGAAGCTGGAAGTTGAATAATTTATAGCAGAAGGTAATCTGAAAGATCTGCCTGTCTTCCTAACCATCTCTCTGGTCTGTTTTCAAGTATTTCAAAGCCACTTTCAAAGTTTATCCGGTTTTAAAGTTTGTATACTTAAATCATGATTAAGTCACCTGATATCATTTCAGTTAAGATTTATTTCTCATTTCATGGAAAAATAACTTAGCTCATTCACACTGTATGAATTTACTTGGCAGATTTCTTTAATAATAGTAGCCAGGACAAAAATGGGTTTTACTGAAGTCAGTTGTACATTGTTCCTCTATGGTTTCTGACTCCTCTAGTTAAAGATTTCTCCAAATTTGGGAGCAAGCTTCTTTTTTTTCTTGCAAAAACATATGCATGAATGAGTAAATGAGTTGGAATCTTT
The DNA here is from genome assembly GCA_013397115.1 of Edolisoma coerulescens. NCBI lineage: Eukaryota > Metazoa > Chordata > Aves > Passeriformes > Campephagidae > Edolisoma > Edolisoma coerulescens. The sequence continues at coordinate 1,994,825 of VWZW01003059.1, read as the reverse complement.
ATTTTTTGTTATATTTTCACTATGTGTTGGACAGGCTTGGACACCTTGGACAGATAGGCAAACCTGCTGTTGCTGCTACTGGTCTCTGGTCATCCACTGTCATACCAGACTTGATCAGGCAAAGCAACTCTTGGTATCTGCACCCTCCTGTTCCACTTCTCCAGAAATGTAACATAACTTGCTGACTTCATGAGCCAGTAGACACTGGCAAGCAATACATGTCCTGTGCTTCCATGGCAGAGCCCTGGTAGTTTGCCTGAAGGCACTGGGGGGACAGACCCACATTGTCACTGTTGGTCTCACCCAGGAAGTGGCAACTGACAGTTCTTTCTTCTCTGTGGAGGTCTCAGAACATTTAAAAGGGCTAAGAGACACTGTCGTGCTGATACAGACATTTAAAAAGACACATGATAGGCAAATTAGCAAATTGGAGGACATGCCTAGGCCCACACTTGGACCAAGCTTTCAGTGAGGACACAGCCCTTAGGAGCTTTCTGAGGAAAAAAAACCTAAAAGGTTGGAAATCATTATACTACATCTTGCTAAAAGGGTTAGAAATCTGTGGCTTTGAAATGCCAGCATGTCACAAAACCAATCTACAAACATTAAAGTCAACCTTTTGATTTCATATCTTCTTAGGTTAGATATTATGAGGAGGTATCAAATGCTTTTTGTTTTGTCTTTCCATTTTAAAAAGTTCATTCTGGTTCACTTTTAGGTGAATTCATTAATGCAGAGGAGAAGAAGACTATTTAACTTTCGTGTTCTTTATAGTTCTAAATTTTTTTTCTTGAATCAGTTTTTTTGCAGATTATGAAATACCTAATCTCCAGAAAGGCAAAGTCTCAGAAATTGTAATTTGGGTTGTGGATGATATTGAAGGACCAGATATGTAAGTTATGTCTTCAAAAAAAAAATTAGTTTCTCCCTTTTAGACCTGTCTTTAAAATTTCACCTTATCTTTCTCTTTGATTATATTTGCATACTACTTAAACCAAAGTATTTTAGACGCTTTCATGAACACAGAAGACACAACCTGCCATTCCCAGACAGTATAGAAACACCAGAATTAGACAAAATAGAAATAAACTCTAGTATTAGATCTAGAGCCAGCTCTTGGTTAGATGTGTGTGTGGATCTCAGACCCTGAATGAAGAACGAGCATGAACAGTTTTACTGAGAGTCAATCTCAATTTCAGATTTAGTGCTGATGAGTGATATTTCTTTCACCTTGCTGTATGCATTCTTTTCATTTTCACCTATCTTAACTCTTTGAAAATTTGTAGAAGCAGACAGACACCAACAGGGGGGCTCCTTTTCTTTCAATAATTAATCCAGTAATAGAATGTAGGCTTTTAAAGGGTCTGATTTTGCTGGTAGTTTAATTAAAGCAAGCAAACAAATAAGTAATAAACAAATATAATAAAAGCAACCAGTCCAAACTGATCTGCTGTGTATTTTACTACAGTGCTGTGGAGTCTACACAGCATAGTTCAGATTAGCATTTCTCAGCCTGTCTCTCTAAATCAAAGAATCATAGCCTCTGGGAGGGAAAAAAAAACATACAGCTCATCTTTGCAAAAGTTGCCCTTATTACAACGAGAAGTTAAGACAAGCACTGAATGTTAATTTATCTTCCAGTTAATGGATGCATGGGAGTATTTGTGTATTTTTATCAATTGTTTTCTACAATTATTTTGTTGGTCTCCATATGATTCTTTAGTCATGGGTATTTACTGACCAGCAGATAAGTAGCACTGGCCTTAATACTTTATGTTGGTGCAAGTTTAGAGGTCTCAGTGGGTTCTGTATTATGCTAAACTTTCTTACGCTGATTGGACTACAAATTAAAAAATCAGTGCTAGAAACAGGACCTGTGTTTAGGATTGTTTCTGGGTTTTTTCTCTCTCTTTGTTTTTTTCTATTATTCAACATTCCAGAGAGAGAACAAGCTTCTAACAAGTATAATTCTCATTTATTATAACGAACTGACTCTGTAAAGACAGGCAGCATCAACTTTACCACTACCTAAATAGTTGGCAAAGAATACTACAAACAAAACACTTACTATTTTACAAAATTATTTATGTCTTTTTCTGTCTAGTCAAATATTAAATGTGGGATTATTGGTTAATAAAATCTGAAAATGCTACGCTGGCTGAAGCTAATCTTCCAGATTCTGTAAACTAAGGATAAATTGTGAAACAAGAGTAATGTAAGCAAATGAAGCATAAATAGCAATGTACACCATTCTTCTTGAGGTGTTATGGAATACAGAAGAGGCAAAGTAATGGGGATTTACTTTACTAATTCCATCAAGTTCTGTGAAAAGGAATTATATAACAAAAGACATGCAATAATATGGAAGTCTTTCCTCACAGAGATTCCTGTGGAATTCATAGTGTAAAGACATTAGAGACCAGGCTGAAAACCCTTGGTTATGATGTCACTTGCACTGACAATAACAGGTAAGTAAAAACCTTTTATTAATATGCTTTATTTGCAGAAGCACCTTATCTATTTTGACTCTTACTGTTCAATACTGAAGTGTTATGTCTTCAGGAGGGACTGATATGTTGGAGGGATGATGTCACATTTTTCAGACTTGGCATTTTTTGGTTGTGAATTGAGCAAAACACTACATCTTATTGTATGATTGAGTGGAACATTGTACTTACTCAGTGTCAGACAGAAGATGGCCTCACGCTTTTGGATTCAAAATCTAAACAACAGTTAAAAACACTATTGAATGTCTGCAGAATTACCAGTTATTCACAATAGGTTTCACAGCTCTATTCATTCCCATAGATTGTAAGATAAATGTAATGAAGGGAAGATTTAAACATGATAATACTGTGAATTCGTTTCATTTTTTCATGTTTTTTTTCTCTCAGTTGTCTGCCTGAAAGATGCTAAATAAAATGGTATTTTCACAGGTCTGTAATGTTCTTACTCTGCCTGGATAATCCTGATGATTCTAAGTGTGCCCTTGCATCGTAAGTAAAAGAAGTTCAACCTGTCCTCAGTGTCGTTACAACCGAATAAATTATGTGGAAATCAACAGTTCAACAGATCCCACCTCTGCCACCTGTTATGTATCACCCATCTGCAATACACAGTGTTCTTGAGTTTGTTACTTACTGTGGATTGAGTTAGCAGTTTCTATTCACAAATTGTGCACAGCTGTCGGTGAGCACCTGGTATTCAAAATTAGGTGTTAATGGGTTCTCATTGATCACACAGTAACACTGTATATCAGTGATGATGTGAAGTTTGTACGTATCACTGTTCTGATATAAAATCTATTACAAATTTGAAGTTGCTTTCATTAATATCATTTTTTGAATAATCAAAGTATAGATCAAATGGCAACAGATCTAAAGGACATTTCTCCAGCTACTGGAATTTTCAGTTCTAAATTTTGAGGAAGTTTACTTTTAATCTTCCATTTTGTGTGAAACCTAATGTCTATATTTTAATGTATTTACTTTGGGCCAGTGAGTTATCTAAAAAGGATGCAGATTACATCCAAGACACAACTTCTTAATTAGCAAGCATTACTTCCAAACTCCCTACTTATCCATATTTATCTTTATTATATAAGGAGCATTAAATTAATTCATTATGTATTTCAGTGAATTTACAGTAAAGATTACTGTTTTCAATTCTGCCTATATTTCTTAATCTATATGCTGTTGCATATATAGGTACACATAAGATACTTGAACATTTGAATGAGAACTTCCTCACTGTTTGGAATGTTGTAGCATATATAGAGACATAACCGCTGTTTTCTATTTGTATTATTTTTATGGATAATCCATGCTTTATTTCTTACTGTGCTTTCTTCCCTATTCAAGCACATGCAAATTGTTGTTTGTTGATACCTATGTGATACTGAAATGATAACTTCTGCTATGAAAGTCTTGATTTGCTGTCCCTGGTTGTGGCAGCAGAGAGGTGCAACTCCAGCTTGCCTTCCTCTGGGGAGGGGCTGTAGAGCTTCATGCAGCACAGAAAAGGAGGTGGGTATCACCTTCTGTAACATGTGTCCAGTTTTTAGTACACACTTACAGAGAAAGTGAGTGTTCCCTGTTCTTGCTGGTCACTGAAAACTTTTACTCACCTTGCCATGCAACATTTATTCTCACATGCAAATTATATCCCAGCATCAGCATATAAATGTTATGAAAATGGTGGGTTTATAGGTACCACTGATAGCTCCAGACTTCCAGGCAGTAGATCATAGAACAGACTTCCTGTTAAGGCTTTGATTGGTTACAAAATGCCACTTGCACAACGGATTAAAATAGGGTTTCCTTGTTCTGTCGCTGAATTGTAAGGCTTTTGTTTACACGTCAAAGGAAAATACAGTTAACTCCTTCAAAATAATAGCTGTGAACATAGTGACAGTGTTAACATACTGGAAGAAAAAGCACTTCACGGGACTTTGCAAAATACGATATTGTGAGCTCTTAACGGAAGATTTTTCTCCTCTTCCAGGTTTTAAATAATTTTCCTCAAAGTTTTGTGATGTGGGTATGTTAGTCAGCTGAGGAAACCTTGATGAGAAGGCTTTTGGAAACCATTAATGCGTTTTTCCTTCCACCTAAGGGATGAGCATGCAGTTCTTCAGTATTGCCACTTGGCGTTTGCAGTGTGTGAGCAGGGGAGCAGCCGCCCCTTCCTTTCCATCCATGTTAGTGCTTAAAGTAACGTAATCCCTGGTGTATTTGAAACACCAGTCTCACACTCTCCTGGAGTAACTACTGAGCAACTCAGCTGTCCTCATCCTCCTTAGGAAAAGTTTCCTTGCTTGTTTCCTTTGTGAGCATTGTATTCCATCCTGTATGCATGGCACTGTAGTAAGTTTGATTCATTTCATATCTATCCCAAATCACAATAGAGCTTCCCAATCTGAATGCAAAACTATTATTGCCTCTCCCTGAAATTTAAGTAACTTAAATACTACAAGCCAATGAATACTTACATTCTTCCCAAAATCACTTAATTCTCTGCAGTAAATAACACCACCTCCATTGAAACTAGCTGCCTTTTCAGAAAGAGCCTTAAGCAGAGGCCTATAAATGATTTGATGATTATCTTCTTAGGTACATTTTCTGTGTGGATGGATCCCTGCTCTGTGGTGATCCATTAACTGACATGGAGGCAGTTTGCTCACTAGGGGTATCACTATTTGGAGGGTGTATCTGTTAGGAAAAGTTTCCTTTGCAGAGTAGGTGTTCTCAGTGTTCATATTTCCATAATAAACAGTGAAACAGGCATGCAGGCTCTGATGCATCCCCTTGCACGAGGGTTATTTGCTATTACAAGGCTGACAGCTGCCCTCTCAGCCTCCAGAGAAAAAGAGCCTCCTGAGCCCAAAAACATCAGAGTTGGACAAGTGACTTTTTATGTCACAACTCCAGTTACAGTGGCATAGCAAATGAGAGAGCTGGGTCAGGGTAGCAGAAGAATGGCCTAGAAGGTGCTCTTATGTACTTGGGGCTTCTTGCATAGTGTTAGTGCCCCTGAGCTCCCCTCCAGACTTGAACTATGTTCCTGCTGAGTCAAATTTGGACTTTGGCTTGTTAAGGTGACACCCTGATGTTAGAAAAAACTTGTGAGTGAAAAATACCCACTAGATGGCGTAGATGGCTTACAAATGTCAGCAGGAAGGGAGTCAGATGCAACCTGTTGGTGGTGGTATGTATTACTTGCATTATTGCAATGTCAGGGAGACTTAGAAGTGGATCTGGATACTGCTGTACCAAGTGCTGTGAAAATAAGTCCTCCAGGATCACTGCTGTCTAGAAGAGCACTATAAAACCACAAGCATAAGGCCAGAGACAGCAAATGGATGTGGAGAGACAAGAAGGCTCTTGTGTAAAGGTAGAAAGAAGAGTTCCCAGGGTTTTGCAAAGATATTGTGTTTATAGAATCATGACAGCCAAAGGGAATCTGTTGGCAGGCTCATATAAAGAAACTTCTAGCTTAGCACTTGGACCACAAACTTTACCCTTGGCAAAAACCCCCTGATATTTAAAAGAATCCTAACTCAGCTCTGGGCTGTGAACATCCTGTTTGTTTTCTCTTCTTCAGATCTGCACCAGCAGCACAAAGAGGACCTATATCTTCCGACAGAGGAGGCAGCTGGAACAAGCTCATGTTTGTTTCTTTTGTAGGCTTTTTGTTCAGATTTGCTTTAGTGTGCTAAGTTAATCAACTGAATCCATATCCTCTGTTTGCCTTAGCTGGGTATAAATTTGGCTTCAGCTAATTTCTAACTGCAGTTACACCCTGCTTTTGGGACTGGCAAACCTGCATATTAAAACCTGGCATGCTAGATACTGGCTTCTTCTAGTATCAAAAATTATCCCACTGCTGCTAGAAAGTTTCACCCTTCATTTTCTTTTCTTTTTCTAGAAGTTCACTGCTATTTCCTCTTATCTTTATTCTCCAGAATTAAACTGAGAATAATACTTCCTGTTCACATATTTCAGAAAGAAAAGCGACACTATGCCTGTTGTACCTCTCCCACAGAGATTACTTGTTTGTAAAACCATCCTGGCATTTGACCTTTGAAACTAAGTGACTGATTATCATGTTTTGGGAAGGCAAATCATAAATTCAGGTGGGAGAGATCTTAGATTGCTTACTTGATACAAGAGACAATAGGTAAGACAGTGGAAAAGTAAACTCATTTTCATGAGTAGTCCAGTACTTGAGCCAAACTTAAAAACTAGGGTACAGCAAGATTCTGGCTGCGTGCTTCCATATAGTATTTTACCACATAGTATCAACTGCTTCATCATCCACACAGCTGTTCCTCAGCTGGCTGTTTCCTGGCTGCTGGATAGCAAAAAGCCAGAAATACCAGGTCTAGAAAGTTCCGCAGTTTTTCCACCACAATGTGATTTATGGTATATCAAATTTAGATAAGAACCTGCCAAGTCAGACATTGGCCTGCTTGCAGTGAACTCAGCAGGGTTCAGAATACACTGAGGAGAGAGCAGATGCCATCCTGAGGTTTCTTGAGTTACTTATATGAATTCCAGTGTTGCAGCTAGATGCTCCTCTAAATCACCAAGACATCCAGCTACCAAGGTGATGCATAAATCTTCAGAAAAAAATAGTCATTCTACTAGAGAATAACTTTATGTAGATATTTTTTGCACATTCTATGTTAGCTTGTGTATTATTTATTTGTGTTTGTATTGACTGGTTACCAGGAAACTGGGAGAGGATGTTCCTTTTATCTCAGTGAATCTGATTTAGGGGTCCGTAGTAGATTTACATCCTTTCAATCCCTGATACAACTGTATCATGTTGTATGTTTGAAAGATAAAATACATAAAATATGTTGTTGTTGCTTATTTGTCTTGCTTCCCTGCCTTTAATAATCTTTAATTTGGTTTTAACTCAAATCTCTTTATATTACACACCTCTTTGGGTTTGCTTAGGTCACAGGTGGGTTTAGGCTCCGGCTTGAAGGATTTTTGTGTCTGTTTCAGACACAAAAAAGTACTGAAAGTACAAAAGTACTGAAATCAGAAGTTGCAGACCTTTGAAAATCTGGGCTGTATTATGCCTCAGAATTGTTCCCTATCTGTGCTGTAACTTTAGTCCTTTGATCAGTTCCTTCAACATTCTCTTCATTTTTTATTGTTTTATTGTTTCATGTTTTAGTCTTTACAGCAGCTGCCAGAGTAGTAAGAAAGGTATCTGTAACACAGTCACATCTCAGATAGCTAAAGCCAAGCAAATCTGATCAATCTTCTGTTTGCCCACAGCAGATCACATCATGACACATTTTGGGCCACAGGCTGTAGTGGTATCCAAGCCATCATCAGGGCTGGTGTGTCCTACCTGCTGCCCTGTGTGTGGCAGTGTGTGTGAGATCCAGAGAACAGCTCAGTGCCATTAACCAGCCGTGTGCCTCTTAGGCAACTTCCATCCACAAGCCAAGCATCCCAGCTGGCCAACTTTTGCTTTCCAGCTTATGAAAGCCTTCCAGCCTCTGCATGGAATTGACTTCAGCAGCACAGTCAGTGCTGGCAGTTACACATGGTACCAAACACACTGTAGAAAGTGCTAAATGATTCTGTTTTGGAAAAAAAAATTAAAATACAAAGTAGGATATCTACAATTCAAACAACTGAGGTTATTTACTGCATAACCTTATGTCAAGAACAACACACTCAGAACCTCCTGCAGTGCTTTCTTATTTCTAATGTTCTTTCCTCTTTTCCCATTGCTTCAACTCAGTAGCAAAGACAACAATTTCTTTTCTAGTACCTATTCAATAAAGTGTCTCAAACTTGCTTAAAAGGCTTGGAAAGATCTGTAAAGATTTTTAGCTAACCAACTAATACAGCTAGTAAAAAAAAGCAACAAGGCAAAGTTCTAGCTCCATATGTTTCCTGAGATCTTTAGAGGCAGCAGATTTCAAGCTGAGTGTGAATCATTTGTTCTGAGTTTAACATAATGGTTTTAATCTGTGCAAAAGAACAGTGTGACTGGCGTCTCGGAAGCTGAGGGCAGAAGTGTCAGCAAAGCAAGAAACAATAAGGTCATCTGTTACTCTCAGAGGGAGGGAGAGACACGAACATGTCTTTTTTTGTTTCTATATCTATAAGGATGTGAACAGTACTATTTACAGTTATATGTTACACCTAAGTGGTGACAATCAGCCAGGTGAGCCTGTGCTATGTCTTGAACACTCAGGACATGCTCTGATTAGCAATGTCTTATATAAGAGCTGTGCTAAATGTGGATAACTCATACTGTCCAAAAGGCATCTGCCCTTCTCCTTAAACTCATGCAAGCCTGGGAAAGTTCACAAATATTTATTCAAAATGTTTCAACCATTCATATTTGTACTAGCAGTACTACAAAAACAGCTGTCTCCAGGGTGAATTTGAGGGAGAAAATGTTTCAGATGAAAACAATACATATATCACTTAATTTTGAGTCCTGTTGGATGCCAAAATCCTGTGTAGATCTGCTACTGTCTAACTACTTACAGCAAATGAAAACATCATGTACAGGAGCATTACAAGGTGTTCTGCATTTCTGCAGAGAGACCTGTGGAAGCTACTGAGACTAAGGCAGTATTTCCTGCTGTGCCCATTTTGTGGACCACTTAAAAACTCTGTTATCTCACATTCTTCATTCCTGTATGAAAGTAAATATACTCTCCCCTCCTACTAACCTGGGGGTTTTTTTCTGCTACATGTGTTTTAGTCATTGTATCTGACAAAAGCTGAACTAATTCAGAGTAGTTCCTTTTTCCAGCATGTATGTGCATGCGCACATATACATCTGCTCACACCTGCTCTGCCTATTTTTAAATGCAAACTCTTGAGTGCTCTGGAGTAAAAAGTTATGAGAATAAAGCAAGGATAACTTGATCACCTCTCTGGCCTTTTTATACTGCTGGTGTTTATTTTTGTCATATTGGTCTTGATGTGATATTCCGCTGACATGACTATGCTTTCAGTTGACAATCTTAAATGTAGTGAAATGTGACCTGAAGCCTCAAGAATTTGGATAATACTTTTTGTTCCATGAAAGCTAACTCTTTTGATAGGGTTCTTCTCAACTGAATTACCTAGAAATAATTGTGATGTATTTTGCTTCAACAATAATGTGAAGTGGAAGAAGAGTGCTTTTAGCAGAGCCAAGAAGTTTGGTTTAAAATAGCTCAGTATGGGGAGGCACAGTATCTTAATTTAGCCAAATGTCAGGGTGGCTCAAACATTTCTCAAGTTTTTTTTGATTTTCAGGTTTTTCCTAATTCCAGCTTCTGCCCAGTCTAAATTTACTTGCCATTTTATGTAAGAGGCAAAGAATATAATCTGTCAGATTTTGTTTATAATCTGCAGGCATCTGATTTCCTAGTTTCCTGAAAATTATGAAGGCAAGCTCAGAGATCCTCATTCCCTGATGGCAGCAGCACAGTTCCAGTGCAGGCTGGCAGGGAGTCTGGTGCAGGAAATTGGAGCCTGGGAGTGTGGCACGTATGTCCCCTCACTCCGTGCCAGAGTGCCCGTGCTGCCTGGCCGTCCCCCTCCTCCTACCTTCTCCCTTTCTCTGCAGCCACAGCTAAGGTGAACCTGATCTCGGCTCAGATGAGTTACTCTGTATTTTTAGCAGAATATGTGAGCAGAAAATTATGTTGTTGGAAATTCTGTAAGAGGAAAACAAAGGTGGAAATTACAGCAAACATTTCCTGTCAGCAGCAGGCAGTGCAGTGAAGTGGTCTCTCACTTGTGACCATTTGACTGGGAATACCTGTGGGCTGTGGAAGCAGTAAGTGTGGTAAGTTCCCTCAGTGCAGACAGAGACAATCCTCCAGAACTCCTCCAGTATGTCTGGAATATCTCATGCTCTTAGTTACAATACTTAACAAAGAAATATTTTTAACCCAGTTACTGCATTTGTCTGGGCATCTCTCAGTGATTAGACTTGATATATTCTGGTATCAGGCATGAGTGCTTTGATAAATAATTGTACAAAGAATCTAAGTATTGTCAGCAGAAACCAGAATTATAAATCAAGACTGTGATGAATGCTGGATTACCAAACTGCAGGAAGATTTTTTTTTTTTTCCCATTTGCAGCAGGTGAAGTCAAGAGTGCTGAAGAAATGACAGGCATTCTATCTGCTACACTATCAAAGTACAGATGTGGAAAAGCTCCTTAGTCACTTTGTAACATTTTGAAGAGCAGCAAGCAAAGAAGCAAATAAGTAGAAATAAGTATCCCATGGAAATTTTAATCTTCTGATACCAAAGTCCAACTGTAGGACATAGTGGCCTGTGTTAAGCTTCATTTTTACTTATCCCTTTGCTTTGATGAAAGGTGCCACAAAACCAAGAGCTGGTATTTCTGCAACTTAGAATGTATGCTCTGGGCTTTCACCCAGAACTTTCTGTCACCACTTCACATTAGCATGGGGTTATATGACATATATCACTTGAAAAGTGGTTAAGGACAGTAAGCATAACCAATAGCCTTGTAAACTGCAGCATCAAATCCCAGACAAATATTTATACATATGTATACAAAAGCATATTTTACATAGTTGTCAACTAGAAAGGATCTTTGTCAAGTTTCTTGGTTTTTTGACCTTTGACACATCACATGAAGCCTTTCCCTGTGGCATGCCTACCCTGTACAGTTCTTTTAGGAGTAATTGTGCTATTTACACACTCCTGGAGTCAGAGAGCCTACTTCTGTATCAACTTTGTTTCCTTGGCTGCCTCAGTGGGATGAGAGCCTTATGGGTATTTCTCTTCAGAATGCGTGAGCGGCATAACAATTAGTACTGGCTAGAAAACAAGCACTCAGTTTAATGAAAGTTGGTGAGATTACTGCATGTGCTTTTCCTCTGCACTAAATTAAACCATGAAAAATGCTTTGCACAAGAAAAGTACAGCAGCCTTACCAGAAATAATGGTAAAATCCCTCATTGATAGGATGTAGCTTTGGTACAGCTCTCACTTACTTGCAAACTCGACTATCACAGCTGTTTAAATTTTTTTATAAATTAAATATGTCTTTAAAAAATACTTTCTTCATATCCTGATTCAGGTAGAATGCATGAGTCATTAAACATGGGTCTCCCACTCTGCAGAGCAGTGCTTTAAACAATACACTTTTGAATGTGTTTTTCTAGTTTGCCTAGGACGTCATTTTCTGACGTGTCTAAATAGAAAGGCATAACAAAAAGTGGTGAAGGTGATAGAAAAGAATGAAGCAACCTGTTTCCCCAAACTGTTCTGGAGATACTCCACCTCCCTCTCCACCACAGCATTGCATTCATATGTAGATCTCTTGACATGTTGCCTTGTTCCTTGACAAAATCAATGTGCAAACCCTAGCTATGACTTTGTTTTGTTACAAACCCACCACTTTGGCTAAAGAAAAAAGAAATTGGGAACTGCAAAATACAAGAAGCAGCACTGATAGCAGCAGGAAATTCTTCAGGAACAGCAAAGCTCAGGATGCACCTGTAGAAGTGCCAGGCTCTCCAAGAGAAGGGGAAGGAGCAGATGGGATAACATTGATGAGAGCCAGCAGGGGAAACAAGCACAAAAATGGGAGGAAGACGCTTGGTCCAAAGAGGGAGAATGTTTTGGACCCTTTGGGTTCTTTGTTTACAATAAACAAAGAAAAAAATCAGTAATTGGTGTCTGTTACCCTGTCTCCCAGAGAGCAGCACCGTCAGGGCTGTCAGGGCTCCAGCTGGCGGCACGCGAGCTCGCACAGCCAGCACGTGGAGAAGCCAGTGCTGCTCAGACAGACACGGGAGTGGAACTAGGCTGTGCTTCTCAGCACGGAGAATGATCAAGGAATAGCTGTTCCCAAACAACCCTTCCCTGGACAGGAGCTTTAAATGCACATCTAGTCATATTGTTACTAATTTGTAAGGCAGTCAAAACTGCAGTACAATTTGAAACGCCTGAGCTGAAGGACAGATGTCACCACTTCTGAGACTGCGTAGGGTATGTCTGTGTTCTTGTCAGTGCATCTCACCAGTACCTTGATTCTGTTGAAATTATATGACTGTTCATAAATCACATCCTAGAAAGAAACAATTTAAAACCTGTCATTCTAGTGCCATTTCAGCAGAGCACAACACCAATGGAAAAAGCAGGGAATTAATTCAGGGATCTTAAGCTCTGTTATTGGCCTTGGAAAGCTCTTATCTCTTATGCTGTCTCCATAACCTGGTATGAAACAATGTCATATAAAAGATTTGAGGTAGTTTTCTGTAGGATGTCTGGTAGGAGTTTCCTGATCAGGAAGGTTTTTAGAGAAATTGACATATGTGTATATATATAAAAAAATTAAAGAAGGTTTTCAAAACATCCCCGAACCATTAATTAAAGAAAAACTTCACAGGTAAACAGGCAAACAGAAATAACAATCCTTACAAAGACAAACATACCTTACCTATCCAGGCAATCTGAAAGATTTTGTAAGTTAATTTACTGATCAGGAAAATTTAGCACTTACTGATAAAAGTAATCTCATCAATGCTAAAACACAGTGTTAGAAGAGAGGAAAAGATACTATGCTTCCTTTCTTCCAGTTGTGATCTGCCATGTGAAAGCAAGGACATTCGGAAGGACACAAATGAGGTGAGACAGAGATAGTATTCTAGGACTCAAGGACTCAGAGTCCACAACTTCTGCTTTACCAAATCCCAAATGGAAAAAATTTTTGGGGAGAAAAAACTAATTTATCCTGACACAGCCATGCTGTAACTCTTTACTCCAGCTTCCCTTAATATCATCAATTTCTTCAAAAAATATTAATCTAAGGGGAAGCATTTCTTAAAAATCTTTACAAAATTTTGTGGATGCGTGTCAGAACCTTGTTGTAAAAGTCTGAACACCACAGCTCTCCATGAGACACTTCTGTATGCTATATTCCCAAAAGAATGTCAGGAAGTTACCCAGAAAGGATAATTTTTTCTACTATCTAGAGGGCATTGTCAAGAAGATACTCTTTTTCAGGGATGCACACTGAAAAGACAAAGGACAATGGTCAAAAAGTGAAGCAAGGGAAATTCTGATTAAACATTTAAAAAAATCACCATGAGACTGGCTTCCCAAAGAGATTCTCAACTCTTCATCCATAGAGGTTTTCAAAACTCTACTAAAGAACACCCTGAGTAACCAAATCTAACCTTATACTTGGCCATGATTTGAGCAATTGCTGGGGCCAGATAACCTGTGGACATCCCTACATCCTTCAGTGATATTTTGAGTTCTCTGAGAATGGCAGTGACTAAACGTCTTCTTTCTGGAAGGGCCTGTCCCACACACATTGTCCTCTTTTTAATTTCATAAAGCTAATGCATAACTGGAAAGACAGCTTTATTTTTATAACCTCCTCAGCCACCCTTAGAATTTTAGCAGTCATACTGGATGCATTTATTTTAAAACCTGATGGCTAACATGTTTTATCAAGAACACTTAAAATTCTAATTTAGGCAGCACAAATAATATTCCACAGCATGTTGCATTCACAGTCAGCCTTAAGCTACCTGGAGATTTTCTTACATGTAATTGACTTCAGCTATTGTCTTCAAGGAAACATTAGCTGGCTTTCCATCTGTCTTCAATTCTCTAAATTCCAGTATCTTTGGGGACCTGTCTGATAAAGTTCTTTGGTTCCACGAGTTAGTCATTAGAAAACATTCTGTAAATCATTATCACAAAATGATAGCTTCAGAGAATCATAGTTGGAGTCACCTGTCAGAGAGAAGAGTAGCTTTGCAGTGAGCCAGCTTGTCCTTACGACTCTCAGATGTATCTCATCTGGACACAGGGACTTGTATTCAACAAGTGTGCTTAAATGGTCCATAACTCAATGTAGTGGGTTGAAAAAAACTGAGTTGATAGACAGAGTTGTAGACCAATCGCTTCTCACGATTTCGCATATCAAAGTCAGCACGGCCGCG